>MU220312.1:70955-90502 GCA_018584345.1 Thuja plicata | reverse complement strand
TTAGCCTTCTCTTTTTATTTCCCATCACAAGTTGCAGAATTGTCTTCTTTTTCCAAATTGTGAAGTATTTTGTGACTTTCAAATTAACAAGATGACAAAAACATATATTTATTTATATGTAATCATTATGAACCCAAAATGACACCAAAGAGGCCGACATAGGTTTCTATTAAAAGTCATCTTTGACTTTTGATAGAAACTGAACACTTTCGATTGAAAGTGCTTTGCTAAACGTTGGGGAAAAGCCAAATCATGAAACTACTTTTGATAGAAAGTAGTTTCGATTGAAACTAATTAGTTTTGATCAAAACTACTTTCTATCGAAACCCCCAAAATTGAATTCATCTACAAAAGCTAACAACAATATGCAGTTTTCATGGCTTTGGGGCTCAAGCGCGGGGCTCAAATGGAAGAATAGGGACACCTCTTTTTGCATCGCACAAGTACTCTGAATGAGCTTTCTAACGAATATAGATTTGAAATTTTTTGAATTAATTAGGTCTATGTATTTTGGCGTGCATCGAATGTAGGTTTTTTATCAAATATAAACTTCCAGGTTTGACGTTCAATTAAAAATAGTATAAAATAGAAAAATAATTGAAAAATAATAGTGCCCTCTAGTTTTGATTCTTCTTTTTATCAAAAAAAAAAAATTTGAATTTTGATAAATACACAACAAGTTATCAGCTACGCAGTCAAGGTATGTCAAAATTACGGTTGACTCTACTTCAAACATTCATAAAATATGCAATAGTCATGATAATGTCATCAAACCAATTGCATGCCCTCCGTATGGATGTTACAAAACCAAATTCAAAAGCAGCACATTGATATCTAGTTTAGAAAAAAAGTTATGTTGTACAAAGTCATTGTACCTTTTTGGAAAAGACATTTTCAGCAACATAGCAGTTTTAGTGGGAGAAAAAGAAACCATTAAAATCAATTCAAAAAAAAATTTTAAAAATATATTTAGAATCTAGACAGAAAATCCTAAAAGACTCTAGTTTACTTCATCTTCCGATTTCAAATAGTTTAATGACAATATGCATCAGAATGTGAAAGTTTTTTCTCAAAATGTTGACTTCAATGTCTGTTTAGGAAAAAAAGTGTGACCCACTATTGTGGTGTCACCCTTAGAATAGAAGAATATGCATGATGTAGATGTCAACATCTTTGGCATTTTTATCAAAGACAGAGATTATTTCTAAAACAACAGATACCAACAAATACAAGGGAGATATTACTGAAAGAGGGAGCTGAGCAGCAATACAAAACAATTCAGTGTGACTATAGACATAGAGAGAGTCAGAATGAAGCGAAAGACATTAATGAAGATTTGTTCATATCAAGAACATAGGCATTTTTTTGGATTGTATGGTAACTTTGGTTGGAGATTATTGTTTTATAGTTTACTAATGCCACCAATGCCAAAGAGGGAGATTGTTGGAAAGATTGCTACAATGTAGACAATTGTTATTTTGTCATTGATGTCAAAACTTAACTGGTGAGACTATTGTTGTATGTTTGAGTACCTTATCAATTGATTGATGAAGATTTGAAAAGAATGGGATAACAAGAAGACCAAGGAAAGGGTTGAGTTATGAGTATACACTAGAGTACTTTATCATTTGGCACTTTGGAAAAGTGATACGTTGTTTATCTATCATTGACAATTCACTAGAACGTCAATGTTGAGCAAAGAAAAGTCGATGCTGAGCAAAGTGAAAGGTTATGCCGAGAAAAGCAAAGATGATGCCAAGCACCAGTGAAATGCCGAGGGAGATAGAGAAAGCCGAGCAACAATATTTTGTTTATTGATGAGATTTGAGATCTATGGCCGACATAGTTGGTTCTATTGGGATATGAATTATTAATTAAGATTGGTCCACATTCATTTAATGCATGGGAAACCGTTATTAGTGCATGTATTCAATGTTTAATTAATGACTATATTGGAGAAGTAAATTAAATGTAATGATGGAAAGATTCGTTGGATCTGACCTAACCGAAGATCTACAATCTTGATTAAGCAAAAAAATATTTATCTGACCTAGATAAAGAGGTATAATATAACCTACTCTGGTTATTGTTATTGTATCCAAGTGTAAGGAGAAGTTGAATGCAAAGTGTCACATAGTTAATTGATTGATTGGCAAGACCTAAGCAGAGAAGGCTGAGAAGAGAAGTAGAGAGAGATTGCTTGATGGATTTCCAAGTAGATCTGAAGTTTGAGATGTAAATGGAGGCCACTCAGTGAATTATCATTAGAGATGAAACTGGATCTGGATTTGCAAAGTAAGTTGTATGTATCAGATCACACCTCCTGATTACTTTCTAACCATTGTATCAGTTCAAATCCTTTAACCAGGTTGACCTAACAGTCATTGTATAAATCCTTTGAACAAGGTGACATTACTATTGGAATGTTCTAAGTCCTCTAACAAGGCCACTCCTAATAGAGTGATTAAATCCTTTAACCAGGTCACATTTGACAGTGTGTTTTGTAACCTTTAACAGGGTTGGCTCCTCACAAGGCATCACTTCAGAAGAGTGAAATTTTGGTAGCATGTTACTGGTGGTTTTTCCCATATTGGGTTTCCACATTAATCATGGTGTCAAAATGTGTGAATGTTATTGTTGTGTTTTACTGTTAAGTTTCTGCAAGCTTATTTCATTAGTACAGTAAACTGCACACTTTTTTTGTTTATTACTACCAAGGAGATCTGAGTTGTTGAAGTTGTTTTTAAATTTTTATATGGGCACATCTGGACCTGAGGATAAATGATTCACCCCCCTCTCAGTTATTTTGAATTTATTCTAACACTACTTATGGTAATCCTATCTTTGATCAAGAGGCTATTTCACAGAATCATGCCAATCCTATTTCCGATCCACAACCTCATGATCTTGCATCCAACATCTCTTTTGAGAGAACAAATAAATATAAATGTTTATTGGATAAAGCATTTACTCCTTTGGGATAGTCTTACAAATCATCTCTGGAACAACTCCTTGAAAATAATCTCATTGTGTTTCCTAAAATCACTTCAAATGGTTTTGTATTCTTGAGAAACTATTGTGCATATCATAGACATAATGAGCATGAAAATTTGGATTGCGTGGTGCTGAAACACAAAATTTAAGATCTTATTGATGAGAGCATAATTGAAGCTAAAAATCCTAATGATTGAGCTAAAGAAGAACAAGATAATAATCTTAAGAATGATCAAAATCATGAATCCATGTACAGAAATGGTCCACATGTAACCTCTAATTCTTCTACAATTCATGCATCTCATAAACATTTACAACCAACTACACCATCTCCATCAAACAATGAACCTAATGAGGATATTTTCTATGTTGACTATGTCTACCCTCAAGGGCTACCTCTAAAATAAATCCAAGCTAATCTAAATCTTGTGGCAAGTCTATTCCATGCTTCCAAGATAAAATGATCTAAGCTTCCACATGCTTCAATTTGTATCATGCCTATTTCAAATGATCCTCCATCAACCCTTCAAGAATCTCCCATGCATATCCAAACTTATACCTTGTCCTTAGAAGTGGCTCCATGTCAAGACAAAAATACAAAGTACAAAGAAAAAAGTATTACTAATGATCAAGATCAAGATATTATCTGATCTCCTCCAATATTTGATGAAGATCCCATATCACTAGAATCCCAGGATGATCCTCTCATATCCATTCATTTCTTCCAAGAAGATATTCCCCCACCTCAATAGCTACATATCCCTCCATATCCTAAGCAAGATCAAGATATTCCTTCCACTTCTAATAGGCCGATTGAAAATAAAGGAAAAATAACTCTTCCTTCATTATCCAAAGATCCTTATCAATATCAGAGTATCCCATCATCTCCTTGTCATACTCCACCATAACCACCTCAAGAAACCATGATTCCTCCAAATACCTTGCATGACAATAAATCCCCTCAAGATTTAGTATTTCCTATAAAAGTTGAAAATCTGGGTAAAAAGATGACTCCTAACGATGAGAGCCTTTCTCATGCAACTCACTATAAATATTTTGATATCTATTTCACACCTTATCTCCCTCCATTTAAACACACATATCTACCTTCACCATCATCTGGATCCATCATTGGTCCCTATCTCCCAAAGTTGAAACCTCTAAACCTTCAATCTATATTGGATCCTTATATTCCTCCATCCATTATGCCTACCACTCCTAGCTTGTCATCCAATTACTCTATCTCCTATCAAGATCCACAAAGAGATGCATCCTTGAACCCTCCATTGTTAGAATAACTGAGATGGGGGGGGTGAATAAGTTCGAATCAGTTATCTCCCAATTACTCTACAGTCTCAAATTCTCCCAGATGTATATCAAACAATTTTAAATATAAAACTCAGCTCGGTGAAATATACACTTCACAATTTTTTTTCTATACCGAGTGTAACTAAATTAATACTGTGATTACCGTTCAAAGAAAAATAAAGTAATGTTTAAATTAAAATAGCAATCCACAACAATCAAACACATTGACACATTGATTTTTAACGTAGAAACATTGCTAAGGGGAAAACAACCTGGGACCAATAACCCAAAATATTTCACTCTTCTGAAGTGAGATCGCTTAAGAGACAACCCTATTAAAGGTTACAATCCACACTATTAAATGTGACCTAGTTAGAGGATTTAAAACTAACAGTTCTCTCTTGACCATGCATTCACTATGGGGTCATCAAGAAAACACTCAACATTCATTAGAATGTCATAATAAGGATTTTCACATCCTACTCGGTAAAAATATTTATCTGTAACAATGGTTGAACTGATACAGTAATGATCTGATTCAAATACAATTCTAATTTGCAAATTTTTAGATCTATGCTAAGTACATAACACCTCTGATAAATTTGTTCACTTCATTTCATCTGATTATCCATACTATGTTCTACTTTTTAGACTCTCTTTCCTCTATCGCTCATTGATTTCCACCAAAATACTTGGTTCTCTCTTTAACCAGTTTGATCACTCATGCGCAAACTTTGCATGTATGTGCATCATAGCATCGTCACATGATTCGTAGTAAATATGTTGCCTCTTATATAGACATCATACCTCATTTAATTTTCATCCTCCATATTTATCCGCTTAATCTCCATCATTAATTTTTTGACTTAAACCATCATCGATAGTTGTGTTAAAAACAAGTTTCAATATTTTTCATCTGATCTTCCTTGATTTTTCATATCTGTTAGATCTTCATAACAAACTTTATCTTTTACCTTAAAATCATTAATACCCAGTTCATCATCTTAGTCAGCTTCAATTTGATATATCTTCTTGGTCAATACCGTGTTGTGTCAGTGATCCCTAGCTTGGTTAACACTGTGCTCGGTATACACTATAATTTGTTTACTGTTACTTGGTGTATACATAACTCTTTATTTACCGACCACATAAACTTTGTTTTCTCTAGATCTTCAATCCATAGAAGATGTTTGTTATCAAAATGGTGCTGAAATAGGTTGACATCAATGATAATATGTTAACTAATAATGTTTATCATCACATCTGCAACTTGGTTGAATATCAACAAATGACTTCAAACATACAATTAGTTGTAGTTCATCAATCTCTCCCTTTGGCATTGATGGCAACATAATATGAAATATGCCATGGAATACCAAAAATTGTTCTACAACTGCAAAAATTCTCTATCTCTCCCTAGCTTAAATATATAAAATGTGTTATCATTTTAAAACTCACCATGCAATCTCTCCCTATAGATTTGACTCTTCTGTCTTAATATTTGTAGATAGATATGTCATTTCTCACTTTGATATTTATCTCTCTTTGGTGGATATATATTTCATTGATCATCCTCTCCCTTATATTTCATCAACCATTCTCTCCCTTTGACAGCAATTCCCAAAACAAAAAAATATAGAGCTCTTTAGTAGCCAAAAATATCTTTTTGTGTTTAGTGTAGTAAGTACCATGCATTGTATTGATATATCAGTTATAGTCTAGTTAAGCTTTGCATCAACATGATTGATATTCTGATTTCATGTAGGTTAATGCAACCTCCTAGTCAGCTTAGTGACCAATAGACAAAGGACGAACCCCTAGTCTACCTCTCAAGTACTCAAATGTATCCTTCGGTAAGGGTTTAGTGAATATATCTTCAAGCTGTTCTTTTCATTATACATATTCTAGTATCACTCATTTCTCTCATACGTGTTCCCTCAAATAATGATATTTGATAGATATATGCTTTTTTTTTTATGCATTATCGAGTTCTTTGAAATATTTATTTCACTAGTATTATCACACTAAATTATTACTAGGTTAGTGATCTCTTCATTCATTCCTTTAAAAATTTCTTTGATCCATGCAATATTAGAACAATTTGCAGTAGCAATAACATATTTGGCTTCTACAGTTAATTGAGATATGCATCATTGATTTTTTCTTATCCAAGTTACCAATCTTTCTCCTATAAATAATGATCTACTAGTAGTTCTCTTTCTATCATCAATGTTTCCAGCCCAATCAGCATTAGTATATACTTTCACTTCAAATTTTCCATCTCTTTTGTACCATAAGCCATAATATTCAATGTTCTTCAGATATCTAAAAATTCTTTTAACAAAAGTCATATGTGATTCTCTAGGGCTAGTATAAAATCTAGCTACAATTCAAAATGTGTGTGCTATGTCCGGTCTTTTGTGTACAACATACATCAACTTACAAATCATAGATCTGTACACTCTCTGATTTACCTCAGGTGCCTTATCTTCTTTTTTTAGTTTGCATCCAGTCACCATCAGTGTTCTAACTAGTTTTGATTCTTCCATTTTGAATATTTCCAGTACTTCCTTGATGTATTTTTATTGTGTAATATAGATTCCTTCAGCCTTTTGTAAGATTTTCAATCTAAGAAAAAATTTGATCTCTCCAAACATTGACATTTCAAATTCTTTCCTCATTTCATTAGCAAATGATTTGCATAACGTATCATTACCTCCAAATATAATATCATCAATAAATATTTCAGTAATAAGTGTCTTGTCATCATTTCCTCCTTTCAAATACAAATTTATGTTATCACTTGTTCAAATAAATCTAATACTAATAAGATAATAATGTAGTCTTTCATACCATGTTGTTGGTTCTTGTTTCAGTCCATATAAAGCTTTGTGTAACTTACATACCATGTTTGTCTGATCAGGATCAATAAATCCTTCAGGTTGTTCAATGTATACCTTTTCTTCCAGCATTCCATTCAGACATGCTGATTTAACATCCATTTGATATACCTTGAATCCTTTATATGTTGCATATGCAAGTAATATTCTTACTCCTTCAAGTATAGAAACGGGTGGAAAAGTTTCTCCAAAGTCAATTCCTTCTTCTTTTGCATATGGTTTGCATACAAGTCTATCTTTATTTCTAGTTACATCTCCATTGTCATTCTATTTGTTTCTGAATATCCATTTGGTGTCAATGAAATTTTAATCACTCGATACCAATGTCCATGTTTTTTTTTTTTTTTAGTATCTGCTCAATTTCCTCATTCATAGCATTAATCCATTCCTAATTCTCAAGTGAATCTCTAACATGTTTTGGCTTAAATTCACAAATTAAACAAGTGCTATCTCTCAACTTACTTTGTATCATCATGCCAGCTCCTCTATCTCCAATAATCTGATTTTTTGGTTGATTTCTTCTCACATATTTGGCGAGTAAAGGTTCAATTCTTTGTTCTTCATTGTCTTCTCCTATGGGTTCATTGTGTTCTTGTTCATGATCTTCAGCTTCAACATTTTCCTGATTCTCAGTTGGTGCTTCCTATTGCTTGGTAGGCTTATCCTATTGCATGGTAACATTACCCTATTGCATGGTAACATTAGGTGCCTACATCGGTATAGTATCAGGTTCTTCTTGATATACAAAAATCTTATGTAATCTTCCAGTTCTTTCATGCTTTCCTCGTCATTTTTCTCAAAAAATTTATCAAATTTCACATTTGAAGTTTCAATGATTTTGTTAGAAGTTTTGTTCAAACATTTGTAAGCTTTACTTTTAGTACAATATCCAAGAAATATTCCTTCATCACTTTTGTATCAAATTTACCATTTTGATCATCTTTTGGAATATAGAAATGACTACCAAATATTCTAAAATAGCTCACATTAGGTGTATAATCATACAATAGCTCATAAGGTGTTTTGTTGGTATCTTTCTTCAGTTGTACTTAGTTTAGTGTGTATACAATAGTACTCACAACTTCTCTCTAGTATTTTTGTGCAATACTCTTTTCAATCATCAGTGTTAGGTAGCACAATCAACAATTGATATATTTCTTCTTTCTAGAATTCCATTCTGATGTGGTGTCATTGGTACAAAAACCTGTCTTTTGATTCCATACTCATTACAAAATTTAGTGAACTCATCAAAAATAAATTCACCTCCTATATTAGATCTCAAACACTTCAGTTCTCTTCCATTTTCTTTTTCCACTTTAGCTTTATACCATTTAAACATCTTAAATGCTTCATTTTTTCTTTTAGGAACATGACATTCATCATTCTAGAATAGTCAACAAAAAAACAAATAAAGTATCTATCCCCATAATAGTGTTAGTAATAATTGAGAGGGGGGGTGTGAATCAGTGGCCTCAAAATTTATCCTTACAAATTTACCCACTAATCAATAAATCTTAGATTCTCATTTCCCTACAAGATGCATGCCATGAAATACTAATAATGATTAACTGTCTATCAGTTTTATTTGTCAATCCTTATTCTCCTTGATTACCGATAATCAGTATAACTATTTACCAAAACTCAATAAATAATTAGAGTATATCGAAAAATCCAGAAATGCATATGTGAAATGTAAAACAGTAAAGTAATAAACCATAAACACATAACACATAGATTTTAATGTGGAAACCCTATTAAGGGAAAAATCACTAGGACCGGTACCTCAAATTTTCACTCTTCTTAAGTGAGCCATGTTAGGAGCCAACCTTGTTAAAGGTTACAAACACACTGTTAAATGCGACCTTGTTAGAGGATTTTATACATAGAGGTTGTCACTTAGTATTGATTATCTATTGCTACCATCCTTGAATCAAACTCCTTGTTAGACAGTCAATAGGTATTGGGCAAGTCCAATGCTACTTTCATGAATCAAACTTTTTGGCACTCCTTTAGATGTACCTCAATATATAGAAGACTGTTGAGTCCTGCTCGGTTAAGAGACTTGATGCTTCAATGGTTAAATTGAAAAACTATGACCTGTTCATATTGTAACTTGAATTGCATATTTTTAGATCTATTTAAGTACATTACCTCTCTGACCAATGTATCAATAAAATCCTTGTGCTCCACACTTTCTGCTCTATGATGTTATGCTCATTGTTCATTGGTGTCTATAGAATTCCTTCGCTCATCTTCATCTTATTTGATCAGTACTCATTGAAGTTGTTCTTCATCATTTTCTCTTCAGCATCCTCTTTTTATTCACTCCCCTTAATCCCATTTTGAAAATGAATTAAGCTTGTCTCTTATGTAGACATAATATTCATTATTTCTTGGTTCTTGATTCCTGGCATCATAAACAATCTAGCTAATTAGATTTAAAGCATAACCCCTTATTTGTCTTGTAGATATCTTCTTGACAACTATACAAACTAGCTTTATATCAATTACTTATCTTTGGTCAAATAAAACAAAGTAGACAACTAGTTAAGTCTTTATTTAGCTCTACTAGCTAGATATTTTTTCATTTTCTGAACTCTTTATTCTGTCGGTCACCACTGCAGTTAGTCGTCGGTGACAACTGACTGATCCATCAATGAGACTCTAGTTAGCTTCATGATTTCCATTTGTCAGGCATCATTGGATTTTTACTGGTTGGGCAACCTTCTGACTTTTCTCTTCGGGCACTCTGTGGTTTTTCTTCATCTGGAAATATTTTTCTTCTGATTGTCAGTTATCACTATGACTGTTCTTCTTTGCTTTGTCTGTCGGTGTGCACTCTGTCGGTGTTTTTTGTCACTTAGTGAATACATGAATTTTATGTATTGCTGAAAGCATAACCTTGGTTCCTTTGGTTCTCTAAAGTCTTTGGCATTATGTACATGACCGTACAAATGATATCAAGTTGACATCAATGACAATACAATCCATTAACTAATTTAATTAATTGCATTATCTTCAACTTAACATTATCAAACATTCAATCAGTTACATGTCATCAATCTCTCCCTTTGGCATTGATGGAAACATACTATATTATCACACTATACTATTTCTAATACAATATGAAATACAACAGTTGAGGTTCATCAAACTACCAATCATTTTTATCTGATAACCGATAAAAATGTCTGACCATCGATAAGCTCTATTTTAGCTTAAATTTGATTCTTGCAGCTCTTTATATTTCTTCTTTTGATGTGTTGTGTTCTCTCCATGTGTCAATTTCTCTCCTTTGACTGTTCTTCTCTTTCGATGTCTTTTTCTCTTGTTAGCAACTCTCCCTTTGTATAATCTTTACATGCAATCTCTCCCTAAGGATATAATCACTCCCTATTGGAGTAATGTGATAATGGATAATCTCTCTCCCATTTCTAAAGAATGTGATAATATAGATAATCTCTCTCCCTTTGACAACAATGCCAAACAAGTATCTTACAGATATCAGACAATAATTTCAAGCAATCTTTTCTCGCCATCCATAATATATTCCTTTAATTTCCCTTATCCATTAGTAATACGATAATATGCTCTGGTCCTCAGTGATGATATATACCTGTCTATATATAGACGTAGCATTGAAGTTCATCTTTTTTCTTACATCAACATGTATTATGTTTTGATAATATATAGGTTGATGCAGCCTTCTAGTCATTTTACTGACTAGTAGACAAGGGTTTGACCCCTAGTCATTTCCTCAAGTATTCAAATGTATCCTTGGGTAGTGGCTTGGTGAAGATATCAGATAATTTTTCTTTGGACTGTACATACTCAAGTATCACCTCTTTTTCTTGAACTCATTCTCTCAAATAATGATACTTGATAGAAATGTGTTTAGTCTTAGCATGCATGACTAGATTCTTGGAAATGTTTATTGCACTAGTATTATCACAATAGATAATCACTGGTTCTAGGATCTTCATATGCATACCTTCCAGTAATTGTTTGATCCATGCAATATTTGAGCAATTTGCAGTAGCAACAACATACTCTACTTCTACAGTAGACTGAAATATGCATCCTTGCATCTTGCTAATCTATGTGACAAGTCTATCCCCCATAAAGAATACTCCTCCAGTTGTGCTCTTTTTGTCATCAATGTTTCCAGCCCAATTAGTATCAGTAAAAACCTTAAGTTCAAATTCACCTTATCTTATATACCATAAGCCATACTCCTCGGTATTCTTCAGATATCTTAGAATTCCTTTCACAATAGTCATATGTGATTCTTTGGGATTAGTAGAAAATCTTGCAACTATAATACATGTGCCATATCTGGTCTAGTGTGTACAACATACATGAGTTTATAATCATTGATCTTTAGAAATTCTGATTTACCTCTGGTGTCTTGTCCTCCTTTGTCAACTTACATCCAGTAGCCATCGGTGTTCCAAATGGTTTGGAATCTTCCATCGTGAATATTTTTAGGACCTCTTTAATGTATTTGGACTGTGTAATGAAAATACCTTCACATTGCTGCATGATCTATAGACCAAGAAAGAACTTGATCTCTCCAAACATAGACATCTCGAACTCTTTGCTAATCTCATTATTCATAGCACTTATCCATTCTTTACTATCAAGTGCAATATTGATAGATTTTGGCTCAAACTCACAAATTAAATAACTTGTGTTTAGAGATTTACTTCTTGTTCTTGTACCAGCTTTCTTATCTCCTATGATATGGATCTCTAGATGGTTCCTTCTTACATATCTGGAAAGAACTAGTGCAGCTCTTTGTCTATTATCTTGATCATCATTTTTTCCTTCATTCTATTCTTCATCACTCTGTACATTATTTTGATTATTATCTTGACCATCGGTATTTGCAGCCTGACCGTCAATTACAACATTCTGTTGCTCTAGAATTAAGCATTGTTTCTCAGGTAGAGTGTTAGGTTCTTCATAGTATACAAACTTTTTGTAGTCCTTTGGTTCTTTTGTGCTTTCTAGCTCATTCTTTTCTGCAAATTCATCTATCTTCACATTTGCACTTTCAACAATTTTGTGAGAAGCCTTAATAAGACATTTATAAGCCTTTCTCTTGGTGGAATACACTAGAAAAATACCCTCATGACTCTTGACATCAAGATTTCCATTTCTATCATCTTTTAAGATATAACATTGACTACCAAAGATTTTGAAGTAACTTACATTGGGTCTTTTACCATACCATAGCTCATAGGGTGTCTTCTTTGTGTCCTTTAATTGTACTCTATTAAATGTGTAGACAGAAGTACTGATAGCTTCCCTCTGGAAGATTTGGGTGATGCATTTCTCTATCATCAGTGTTCTAGCACAATCAACTATGGATTTGTTCCTTCTCTCAGCAATCCCATTTTGTTGTGGTGTTCTTGGTGCAAAACCCTATCTTTCTATACCATGCTCATTGCAAAAATTAGTGAATTCATCTTATATAAATTCTCCTCCTCTATCTAATCTCAATCATTTCAAATCTTTACCACTGTGTTTCTCTACCATAGCCTTATACCATTTAAACATCTTGAATGCTTCAGATTTATCTTTTAAAAACATAACTGTCATCATTCTAAAGTAATCATCAACAAAGAGAATAAAATATTTATCTCCATAATATCTTTTTGTCCTCATTGGTCCACAATGATCAGTATGGACTAATTCTAGAATATCATCAGATGTATGGGTTTTACTTTTGAAACTAGACTTTTTCATCTTACCTTTTTGACAATTCTTGCATATCATGTTGTCAGGCTTTGACATTGTCGGTAAGCCTCTTACACTTCTCCTTCTTCTTATTTTCATCATGTTGTCAAAATTCATATGACACAATCTTTTGTGCCACAACCATATGCCTTTGTTTCTACTCATTAAGCAAGTGTTGTTAGTATCATTCAGATAGAATAAGTTACCTTTTGTCTATTCACCGGTACCAATCAATCTTCCTAATTCATTGAATATCTTTGCCTTCTTATTTTCAAATGCTACTCTGTGACCTAAATTATTCAGCTGAGAAACACTCAACATATTATAATTCAATCCTTTTACCCAATAAGCATTTTCACATTTAATCAATGTAAAGGAAGAAAAATGATTGTTCATGGAATAAGAATGTTTTGATACTCAAATCACTTATCACCTTAAATTTAATGTTTAGATTGGAGGGATAAATAAGACATTCCCCTTTATTCTCAAATGCACAAAGGAAGGATCCAAATTGATCAACCCAAAAAGGATCAATGCATAAATGAATCAATATATTGGAAATAAGAATAAAGAAGGAGATCCTAGGTTTCCCTCTTAAAATGTGTTTTGAAATGAATGTAAATGTGTAATAGATTTAGAATGATTAAGGATTTGAATTTAAATGGATAGGAGGAATGCACTAACCTTGAAATATTGCAGATCAAATAATGTTGTTTTTTGGGATTTTTACTTTGTTTCTAGAAAATCTAAAGTATGATCCGAAAAGGAAACACAGAGACAAACAAAACCCAGAAATATTTTTCCATTCTAACACCATCTTATCAAAAAGGTCGACCTTGACCCACAAATGTCAACCCTCACCCACAAATGTCAACCTTGACCTACACAGGTCCAATAAAAAATCTATTCATGGATCCTGATAGTTGGCTAAAAATGGTATCCAGATCTGGGTTCAAATCTACAATCCTAAACTTGTACCTACAAGAAAAAGAGGTTTGTTTGTTGGGGGGGAGGGATTTGCCTTAGTCAAACCCTGATTTAGGAATTAACATTGAAATCAATAAAAGTACAGAATGCTAGCAAGTAGTAGAATTGAATCTAACAATAAAGCTATGATACTCAATAGATATGCCAATGTAATTCAAATGTAAGAAAGTATGTAAATATGAAAGCATGGACTTTAGAAACCATAAACCTCCATGATTGTATGCTTGGAATCCACCTTGAAGAGATGATGAAAGAGTCTTGAGGATGCACAAAGGATATTGAAGGAAGATCACACCATCATGATGGCTAGATCTAGGGCTTGAATTATAAATCTTGAATGCTTGAACCAAATCCCTTCAAAGGCTTGAAAGCTTGAATCCTTGATCTTCAATGAAGAGCTTTAATATGAAACTTAGAGAAAATGAGAGAGAAATGCTCCCTTTTATATGAAACTAGGGCACAATCTTCTAAAGAGGCTGAAATAGGATAATTAAATTCCAATTAGATCCATTCCCCTAGAAGAGTACCTATATTAAATATAATTTAGGAATCAATGCTTCGGAACCTAAAACAGGCAACCCGAAAGTGGGAAAATTGAATTTTGGATGACCCCCGGTAGCTGACAAGCTTCCAGATTTGAAAGGGGGACCCTGGTCAGGGTCAAAGTTGAGGTCAACCCTTACCTATGTCAAGGTCGAGTTCAACCTTGACCCAGGGGGTCAAAACCCCTGGAAAACATGCCAAGTGGGGTAGAAGGTGCCCGAAGAGGCCCAATCAGGGTCCTAACATGGCACAGAAGTAAGGAATGATGTAGAAATGGGAGGATGATATGATGGAAGTCAAAAAAATCCCCTAAGGAGGGCTAAAATTTTTTATCATGGAAGTGCTTCCATTTTAAGACGATATATTAAGCCCCCACTTTAGTGAGAGTATGGAAATCGAACATGCTCATGGTAAAGTTAGAAGAAAGACACTAGTGGATTGAAAAAAAGTAGAACATCACTAAGTCAAGGACATGAGTCCTTAGAAAAAGGATTCTAACTCAACATACATGCATAAAGATATGGAAGTAAAGAGAAATTAATCATAGAAAACATACATGACTACCTAAGTAAGACAAGAACAACACCATAGATAACATAGCTTCATGATCTAATCCTACTAGCATGAAAGTGAAAGAGAGAAAAGAAAAAGTGATTACCTCACCTAGTAAGATTCCCACCTTACTATGAATCACCAAGGAGGGAGAGCCAAAACAGGTTCACCCATAAACTGTGCTTGTAATTGTAAATGCGTCTTCTGATGGCTTTTAAAAATATCCATAGATCCACATTCTTGTATCACCATGGAATATAAAATGCATGTCCATTCAAGATTTAGCAACTTATGTGCATTACCTTTTGAGGATTTAGCATATTGTAAAATAAAAAGGGTGCGTATGTCTTTGGGATTTAACAACTTATGTGTGTTACCTTCCAAGGATTTAGCAAACATAAAAGTAAAAATATGTGTCTCTTCAGGATTTAGCAACTTATGTGCGTTACCTTCCAAGGATTTAGCATGCTGCAAAATGTAAATAAATGTAAAATATAGTACAAGGGAGACCCTATATATGCCCCCCTCCTTATCATGACTACCCATTAGGCAGGATAAGGAAGAGAAAAGAGAATACCTACTTCACAAGGTAAGGAGATATCCAGCTTAACAACAATATATACCATATTCTTAGCAAAGAGCCTTGACCCTTACATCCAAGAACATAGATAATCATGAAATAAATATGTCACTTATGGAAAAAGGATCCTCTAGAGGGAAGAGATCTCATCAACAAGACCCTCACCATAGAGGAGTGCCTAGGATAAAATTTCATCTTCTAAAGAAAAGAGGGACCAAAGATTCAACCATCAATCCCCTTGCAATCAAGAGGATGAGGAATCTTCGGATGAAGGAATCAAACTCTAACCCAAAGAAAGAGAAAGAGTTTATCAAAAACATAGTTTGAAAAATAAAGAAGAGGTGATGACCTAGGACAATCACCTCTCATATAAGAGGGTATCAATAGTCAAAACATAAATCTTTATAAAGAAATAATGTTTGTGAGATAAACGCACACCACTAAGATAAGGAAAGTAGCTCCTTAGATAGAGGAAGAAGGAAAATACCTTTCCCCCAAGGGTGAAAGTAAGGGATATATCAAATTATATCAAGAGATATTTTAGCAAAGAGATATTATGCAAGAAGTGAGAAAGTAACCCTTATGAGGGATAACACACTATTCAGTTTCCAAGGTGAGAGATTTATCATCCATGGAAACCCAAAAACAATGAAATAGGTTATAATCAAGGACATAGATCCTTAATGCAAACCAAGATCTTCATGTATGATTAGATATCAAATAATAGATAGATACTTCTTAACCAAGGGAAAGTGGATCCCAGAAGGGAAGAAAAGAAGGAGATGGCATCCTTGCCCCCCAAGTGTAGGAACAAGGATGAAAGGGGAACTATTATATCTCTCACAATACTATGCAAGACAACGAGCCCCCAAAGATTAGGCTAACATTATTTGCATAATATGGAGTTCCATAATAGGAACATAAATGTTATTTAGAGAAAATAGGATTGAAATATAACTCATTGCCACATGATATATAAATAATTTTACTACCAATGAGCTGCCTAATCTTATAATGTAAAGCTTTAAATTTATTTAATTGATCATGAAATATATAATAGAAACAAAAAGGAAGAATCTTCAAGTATAGACTACTTTTTTTTGTGTTTAGGTCTAGTAATCATCTTAACACAAAGGAGCTTAGGCAGAACAACCTCTTGGTCAAATTCCTTCATAGGGTCATCATGTTTTGAAATGTTACTTGAGATGTTGGTAACATTGATGTGTTGTTGAGGATTAAATCCCAATCCATAAGAATTCTCATGCCCCTCATTTTGTAAGGCATTTGAATTCCATGTTTATGCTGAGTACATCCTTGATTATGGAATCCTTATTTAATTAGTAAATGATAACTATGACCATAACAAGAAGACATATGAAAAGAATTCAATTGAACTCTAGTAGTCACTAAGTCATCATTAGTATGTTCGATAGATTCACAAGAAGGAAAAATAAAGGAATACATCCTAGGAGAAGATGAGGTAGGAGCTTGATTCTCCATAGGATCATTACTAAGAGGGGGAGAATTAAGGGAATTCATATCATTCTCTGCTAATGTCTCATTACTAGAAGAAATCCCAATTAGAGGTATTGTATTAATAATGTTATCTTCTTTCTCTAAAATGTCCACATAAGGGGAGTGTGTTTTATAAAAAGAGTCATCATCATGTATGAAAATGTCACCCATTAATGAATCAACATCTTCACAAGAAGGGGATAAATCAATGTCTTTATCCAAGGGTTCATACCAAAAGGTAGAATCACCCATAATGGCTTCATGAGGAAGAGGGTAATCAACATCTGAATCCAAAGGTTCAAACCAAATAGGAGGATTATCATCCCTATCAATAAAGAATATTGTAGGAGTGCCTAAAGATTGGTCCTTAAAGGAGAAAGAATTGTATTCTAAAGTAGGCTCATAGAAAAGACATATATTAGGAGAATAATTAACATCAATCCTTAACTCATCTCCATGGAGGGAAAGATTAAGGTCATCTGCTTTCTCTAATACATCCTTGCAAAGTAATACAAGAGATGACAAAGCAACATCACACTCACTAAATGAGTTCTTTGTAGGTGTATCAATGTTGTAAATAGAGGAGTATGAAGGTAACCATGCACACATCCTATGGTAGAGGTAAATTGGACAAGTTGTGGAGGAGTATGAAATAGGAATAGGATCCATGGAGATCTCATTCAAACAAATTTCATCGTCACTACCATGTACCTCATTAGGGGATCTATCCTCTTTAACAACAAAAGCCTCATCAAAGTATTCAAAACAAGAATCATACATGTTGAACACAATGAAAAATGTAAATTTTTTTGTATTTTTAAAGAAATTTTGTAAATTTTATGAATTTTGAAATATAAATGCAAGAGCATAAAAGAAAACCTACTTCTATATGCATGCAAGATCTAATATGAAATGCACATCTAACACCAAAAAGAAAGAGTTTTCTATCGCGGGTTCACCAAAATGTAAGGTAGAAAAATGATGTTAATAGAATAAGAGTGTTTTGATACTCACATCACTTATCACCTTACATTTAATCTTTAGAGTGGAGGGATAAATAAGAAATTCCCCTTTATTCTCAAATGCATAAAGGAAGGACCCAAATTGATCAACCCAAAAAGGATCAATGCATAAATGATTCAATCTATTGGAAATAAGAATAAAGAAGGATATCCTAGGTTTCCCTCTTAAAATGTGTGTGAATACATGTAAATGTGTAGTAGATTTAGAATGATTAAGGATTTGAATTGAAATGGATGGGAGGAATGCACTAACCTTGAAATATTGTAGATTAAATAATGCTATTTTCTAGGGTCTGTACTCTGTTTCTGGAAAATATGAAGTATGATCCGGAAAGGAAATGCAGAGACGAACAAAACCCAGAAATATTTTTCCGTTCTGACACCGTCTTATGAAAAAGGTCAACCTTGACCCACAAATGTCAACCTTGACCCACAATTGTCAACCTTGACCTGCATAGGTCCGACAAAAAATCTGTTCATGTATCCTGATAGTTGGCCAAAAAGGGTATCCATATCTAGGTTCAAATCTACAATCCTGAACCTGTAGCTGCAAGAAAAAGAGGTTTGTTTGTTGGAGGGGAGGGGTTTGCCTTAGTCAAACCCTGATTTAGGAATTAACCTTGAAATTAATAAAAGTATAGAATGCTAGCAAGTAGTAGAATTGAATCTAACAATAAAGCTATGATATTCAATAGATATGCCAATGTAATTCAAATGTAAGCAAGTATGTAAATATGAAAGTATGGACTTTAGAAACCATAAAACTCCATGATTTTATGCTTGGAATCCACCTTTAAGAGATGGTGAAAGAGTCTTGAGGATACACAAAGGATCTTGAAGGAAGATCACACCATCATGATGGCTAGATCTAGGGCTTGAATGATAAATCTTGAATGCTTGAACCAAATCCCTTCAAAGGCTTGAAAGCTTGAATCCTTGATCTTCAATGGAGAGCTTTAATGCTTGAGGAGGAAGACTTGAACACCTTGACAGCTTGAAAACATGTAGAGCAATGGATGCTTGAACATTTTGCTTCTTGACAAAATCTTGGTTAGAGCTTTTTTGCACTTAGAAGACTTAGAGAAAATGAGAGAGAAATGCTCCCTTTTATATGAAACTAGGGCACAATCTTCTAAAGAGGCCAACATAGGATAATTAAATTCCAATTAGACCCATGCCCCTAGAAGAGGACCTATATTAAATATAATTTATGAATCAATACTTCAGAACCTGAAATAGCCGACCCGGAAGTGGGAAAATTGAATTTTGGATGACCCCCAGTAGCCGACAAGCTTCCAAATTTGAAAGGGGGACCCTGGTCAGGGTTGAGGTTGACCCTGACCTAGGTCAAGGTCAAGGTCAACCTTGACCTAGGTCAAGGTCAAGGTTGACCTTGACCCAGGG
>MU220312.1:57985-70905 GCA_018584345.1 Thuja plicata | reverse complement strand
CCCAGGGGGTCAGAACCCCTGGAAAACATGCCAGGTGGGGTAGAAGGTGCCCGGAGAGGCCCAATCAGGGTCCTAATCTGGCACAGAAGCAGGGAATGATGTAGAAATGGGAGGATGATATGATGGAAGTCAAAAAAATCCCCTAAGGAGGTCTAAATTTTCTTATCATGGAAGTGATTCCATTTTAAGATGATACAATCAGTTTATTCAATATTATAGTTCATTTACCTTCAACTGGACAAGGTGTATCATTACCCATTCTTATTGTACCGCCATTATAATACTCAAAAGTATTAAAATTTTCTTTGTCACTAGTCATGTGGTGATTGCAAACACTATCTATAATCTAGATGTCATTCTTGCTAACCTTAGATATGAGTGCAGATTCTACATACCTTTCATCTTCATCTGAATCATCTTTTACAGCTACAAACACCATCTCAATGTCTTCATCAAATTCAGTGTCAGTATCCTCATCTTTGCAAGAAGCTAGGTAGCTGGATTTCTTCCCTTTGTCCTTGTAGTCTCGGGTATCTCTTCTTTCTGATTGTCGATAACTTCTGTAATCTTTGTTATCACCTCTTTCAAATTTCTTCTCAAAAGATCTATAATCAACTCTGTCATCTTTTCTTCTGTTAGGACATCTTGCAACAAAGTGTCCAATCTCTTTACAATCAAAGCATACAAGTGGTAACTTACCTTTGTATTTACATTTTCCTCTCTGCATTCTTCTAGCCATAAGTGCTTCTATTTCATCTATGTCTTCTTCTTCACTTTCACTATCTCTTCTAAATGTGTTTCTATGACTTTATTTGCTTATTCTCATAGAATTTTTAAATGCTGACTCTAAGTTTGGTAGGACAATATTATCAAAGTTATTCATCTCAAATTAAATTAGTCTACCAATTAAACTATCAAGAGTAACTGTATTGTTTGCTACTTCTCTCATTTCTTGAATGGAAGAAAATCTAATAGCATATACAGGTAGTAAGGTTCTTAATATTTTACTTACTATTGTCTCCTCTTCAAGTGTACCTGCAACTCCTTGTATAGAATTAACTACTTATTTGATTATTGTGTTGTATTGTGTGATGTTTTCTCCTTCTTTCATTCTGAGATCATCAAAATTTCCTCTAAGGCTTTCTACCTTGGCTCTCAGAACATTTGTATCACCTCCATGTACAAGCTTCAATTTGTCCCACATCTTTTTTGCAGTTTTGCAATCTTTGACATCTTCAAATTCAGAATTAGAGAGTGAGGAAGAGAGCTCTATGACCATACAGTTGTGCTCATGCTTCTCTCTCAATTGATCTACTATTAATTCTCCTATGTGCAACACATATTCAGTATCTAAGAATTGAGTAACATCATTACCAATATCTGATAAGTGGATTCTTATCCTGCTTTGCCATGAAGTAAAATTATCTTTGTTCAGCTTGGGCACATCTCATTTGTTCATCTTGTGATCTTTAGCTTACGTCTTGAAACCTTCCTTTCTAAGCACACAATCTCTGATACCAATTGTTAGTAATAACTAAGATGGGGGGTGAATTAGTGGCCTCAAAATTTATCCTTAAAACTTTACCCACTAATCAATAAATCTTAGATTATCATTTCCATACAAGATGCATGCCATGAAATATTAATAATGATTAACTGTCTGTCAGTTTTCTTTGTCAATCCTTATTCTCCTTGATTATCGATAAGCAGTGTAACTATTTACCAAAAATAAGTAAATAAGTAGAGTATACCGATAAATCCAAAAAAGCATATGTGAAATGTAAAATAGTAAAGTAATAAACCATAAACACATAACACATGGATTTTAACATGGAAACCCTGTTAAGGGAAAAACCACTAGGACTAGTACCCCAAATTTTCACTCTTCTTAAGTGAGCCCTGTTAGGAGCCAACCTTGTTAAAGGTTACAAGCACACTGTTAAGTGTGACCTTGTTAGAGGATTTTATACATAGAGGTTGTCACTTAGTATTGGGCATCTATGCTACCATCATTGAATCAGTCTCCTTCTTAGACTGTCAATAGGTATCGGGCAAGTCCAATGCTACTTTCATGATTCAACCTTTTTGTCACTCCTTGAGATGTACCTCAATATATAGAAGATTGTTAAGTCCTACTCGGTTAAGAGACTTGACGCTTCAATGGTTAAACTGGAACACTATGACATGTTCATATTGCAACTTGAATTGCAGATTTTTAGATCTATTTAAGTACATTACCTCTCTTACCAATGTATTAATTCAATCCTTGTGCTCCACACTTTCTTCTCTGTGATGTTTTTCTCATTGTTCGGCGGTGTCTATAGAATTCCTTATCTCTTCTTTAGCTTATTTTATCAGTACTGCATGAAGTTGTTCTTCATCAGTTTCTCTTCAGCATCCTCTTTTTATTCACTCCCCTTAATACCATTTTGAAAATGAATTAAGCTTGTCTTTTATACAGACATAATATTCATTGTTTCTTGGTTCTTGATTCTTGATGTGATAAACAATCCGACCAATTATATTTAAATTATAACTCTTGATTTTTCTCATAGATAGATCTTCTTGAAAACCGTACAAATCAGCTTTAAATAAATCACTTATCTTTGGTCAAATAAAACAAAGTAAACAACTAGTTAAGTCTTTATTTAGCTCTGCCAGCTAGATATTTTGTCATTTTATGAACTCTTTGTTCTGTCAGTCACCACTACAGTTAGTCATCGGTGACAACTGACTGATCCGTTGGTGAGACTCTAGTTAGCTTCGTGATCTCCGTCCATCGGGCATCATTGGATTTTTACTTGTCGGGCAACCTTCTGACTTTTCTTGTCAAACACTCTGTGGTTTTTCTTCGTCTAGAAATATTTTTCTTTTGATCATTGGGTATCACTATGATTGTTCTTCTTTGCTCTGTCCATTGGTGTGCACTCCATCGGTGTTGTTTTTCACTTTGTGAACACGTGACTTTTATGTATTACTGAAAGGATAACCTTGGTTCCTTTGGTTCTCTGAAGTCCTTGGCATTATGTACATGACCATACAAATGATATCAAGTTGACATCAATGACAATACAATCCATTAACTGATTTAATGAATTGCATTATCTTCAACTTAACATTATCAAACATTCAATCAGTTACATGTCATCAAATAGATCTGTATTCTCATTGGTCCACATAGGTCTATATGAACTAAATTTAAAATATCATTAGATGAAAAATACTCTCTTAAAACTATATTTTGACATCTTTCCCATTTGACAATTCTTGCACATTACATGGTCTAGTTTAGATAGACTCGTTAGGCCTCTAACACTTCTTCTTCTTTCTAATATTAACCATGCTTTCAAAATTTGAATGACAAAGCCTCTTGTGAAATAGCCATTTATCTTCATTTTTAGCGAACAAACATGTAGTTTCAACAGTGTCAAGATAAAATAAGTTACCTTTTGATTGTTCACCAGTGGCGATCAACTTTCCAGTTCCGTCATAGATTCTAGATTTTCTATTTTCAAATGCACCTCGGTGACCTATTTTATTAAACCTTGAAACACACAATAGATTATAGTTAAGTCCTTTCACCCAATATGCATTCTCACATTTGATTTGATTGTTCAGCATAATATTACCTTTTCCTTTCACTTAACAAGGTGTATCATTTCCCATTCTAACAAGCCCTCCATCATAGTCTTCTAGAAATTAAAAATTTCCTTTATGTCTAGTTGTGTGATGTGTACATACACTATCAATAACCCAAATGTTATGTTTACTAACTTTAAAAATAACTGTTGATTCTACATACCTTTCATCTTCATGTGATTCATCTTTCAAAGCTACAAAAGTTGTCTCAATATCTTCACTACCAGAACCACTATCATTATCTTTATCTTCAACAATTTAACAAGCCTTCTTGCCTTTATATTTGTAATCTCGGTTATCTCTTCTATCATATCGTTAGTTTCTTCTATAGTCTCAGTCAATCTTTCTATCATTAGATATATCATTTCTTTCATTATTTTTTATGTTAGGTCATCTTGCAACAAAATGGCCAATCTCTTTACAATTAAAACATATCAAGGGTAGTCAACCTTTATATATTCCTTTACCTTTGTGCAATCTTCTGACCATTAAGGCTTCAAGTTAGTCAAGTTGTTTATCATCGCTATCACTTTGACTGTTATTTCTAATCATGTGTTTTCTACTATTTTTACCAATTATCAAAGTAGACATAAATGTGCATTCCATAGAAGGTGCTACATTGTTGTCAAAGTTATTCAGCTCAAAATAAATCAATCTTCCAATAAGACTATCAACAGTAATATTATTTTTAGGTGCTTCTCTCATTTCATTTATTGCTGAGACACTTATAGAATAAATAGGAAATAGAGTTATAAGAATCTTACTCGCTATAGTCTCTTCATTAATAGATCCACCAGCTCCACAAATGACATTCACTACTTCTTTGAGTCGGGTAGTATGCTGTGTTGTGTTCTCTCCTTTTTTCATTCTCATATCATCAAATTTTCCTTGGAGACTTTTAGCTTTAGCTCTCAGTACATTTTCACCTCCTCCATAAACTACTGTAAGCTTGTCCCACATCTTCTTAGAAGTTGTACATTTCTTGATATCCTCATATTCCCCATCAGTAAGTGAAGAAGCAATTTCTGTCATTATAAGGTTGTGCTCATTTTTCTCTTTCATATAATTAATAGTCAAGGGTCTAGAAGGTAAAATGAAATCATTATCCAGATAGCTATAATCTCATTCTACTTTTCCATGTCGGGAAGTTCTCCTTTTTCAGATTTGGTACATTTGTCTTATACATCTTGTGATCTTTAGCTTAAGTCCTTCAAAAATTTCTTTCTAAGCACTGTATGTTGTGATACCAATTTTTAGAATAAATGAGAGGGTGGGTGAATTAGTTAGAATCTGTTAGCTCCCAATTACTCTACAGTCCCAAATTCTCCTAGATGTATACCAAACAATTTCAAATATAAAACTCAGCTCGGTGAAATATATACTTAGAACTTGTTGTTCTATAATTAATATTATGATTACCAATCAAAGCAAAATAAATTAATGTATAAAGTAAAATAATAATCCACAGCAATCATACACATTTACAGATTGATTTTTAATGTGAAAACCTTGCTAAGGGAAAAAACCATCTAGGACTGGTAAGCCAAAATATTTCACTCTTCTGAAGTGTGCTTGGTTAAGAGACAACCCTGTTAAAGGTTACAATGCACATTGTTAAATGTGACTTGGTTAGAGGATTTAAAAAAAAATAGTTCTCTCTTGACCATGCATTCACTATAGGGTCATCAAGAAAACACTCAACATTCATTAGAATGAGTAATAATGAGGATTTCACATCCCATTTGATTAAGACATTTATCTGTAATAATAGTTAAACTAATAAAAAAATGATCTGATTCAAATACAACTCTGATTTGTAGATTTTTAGATCTATGCTAAGTACATAATACCTCTAATCAATTTGTTCACTTCTATTCATCTGATTCTCCATACTTTGTTCTGCTTCGTAGATTCTGTTAGGGTTTGACAAATCTGGAACAATATAAGAATAAACAGTTATATGTAGAAACAAAAGAAGAAAGAATTTGAAAATAGATAACACACCGATTTAACGCGGTTCACCCAAAAACTTGGACTATGTCCACCTACACAAATGTCCAACCTTTCTTATTATCTAGAAAAATAGTACACCAACAATACAATGCATTATACATCTCAATCGCTTGTAATAGCATTTTAGGGCAACCTCTAAAATTGACCATTTTAGGTTTTTACAATGTTGGTCTTCTTTTTCCTTAAAAAAAAAATCTTTTTCATGAAAAAGAACAAAAAATAATAAGTAGATGAGAATTTGCCTTAATATTAACACCCACTACATGACCAGTCACCACAATATCAACAATCTCCCACTTGGAGACTGATCAAATCTCCACACCAAACAATCTCCCACTTGGAGACTGAAACTGGATGATAATGTAGTATGTGCAACTCCCACTGGATAAAAGAATTTGTTGTGTATTAACTCTACAATCATCAGTCAAGAAGCCCAAAAGAAGCTAAGCAAGAAACCAGCTTCTCCTTGGGGACTTCCTTCGTGAACATGTCTATAGGATTATCACTTGTCTGAATCTTTTCAAGCCGTAATTGGCCATCCTCCAAAAATTCTTTATAAAATGGTACCTGATCTATATGTGCTTTGTCCTTGAATGAAAAGCATAATTCTTTGCAAGATGAATGGCACTCTAGCTATCACTCTACAATGGGATATATTCTTGCTTCTGACCCAATTCCTCCAAAAAACATTGTAACCAAATCATCTCCTTGCTATCTTCTGTAGCAGCGACATACTCAGCTTCAATGGTTGAAAGTGCATTAACCTTCTGCAATCTAGAAATCCAACTGACTGCAATACCCCCTATAGTGAAACATATCCTATAGTACTCCTCCTTGTATCAATATCTCCTACCCGATTACAGTTAACAAATCCACTGAGAGTAGAACTAGAACCTGTGAAACATAATTCCTTTGTAGTAGTTCCTCTCAAATATCAAAGAATCCATTTGACAACATTCCAATGTTCCATACCCAGATTACTCATATACCTTTTGACAACTCCCACTGCATGAGCAATATTTGGCCATGTGCATACCATTGCATACATCAGACTACCAACAACTGATGAATATAGGATGTTAGACATTTTATCTACCTCTTCCTATGCCTTTGGGCATGTTTCCTTAGTCAATTTGAAATGACTAGCCAAAGGTGTACTGACTGCTTTTGCACCCTACATATTAAATCTTTTCAACACCTTCTTTATATACTCACTTTGGGAAAAACTCAAGGATATATTTTTCTTGTCCCGTGTAATCCACATACCAAGGATTTGCTTAGCAGCACCCAAATCCTATATATCAAATGACCTTTCTAATTTTTTTTTAAGTTCATTTATTTTTTGTATATTGGACCCATCAACAAGCATGTCATCAACATAGAGTAATAGGATAGTGTAACTCCCATTATCCAATCTCTTAAAATATACACATTAATCAGAATGACATCTATGGTAACCTTGTTCAGCTAGGAAACTATAAAATTTGAAATACCATTGGCGAGGTGTCTGCTTTAGGCCATACATACTCTTCCTTAACTTGCACACTAAATTATCCTTACCCTTGACCTCATATCCCTTTGGTTGCTGCATGTAGATTTCCTCCTCCAAGTCTCCATGAAGAAAAGTTGTTTTGACATCTAGTTGTTCAAGTTGCAAGTCATCTATAGCCACAAGACTTAGTACAGTTCTAATTGAAGTCATTTTTACAATAAGGGAGAATATTTCATCAAAATCTATACCCTTTTTCTGTGCAAAACCTTTTACGACAAGTCTGGACTTATAGCTTTTCTTTCCTCCATCTTCCTCCTTCAGCATATAAACCCATTTTTTAGGCAAGACTCTTTTTCTTTCAGGGAAAGAGACTAAGTCCCAAGTCTTCTTTTTCAACAAGGAGCCCATCTACTCTTTCATGCCCAGCTTCCACTATTTTTTGGCGTCCACCTGCATTGCCTCTTCATATTCTTCTGGTTCACTAGAATCAGTCAATAAATTGGAATAAAAAGAAGGAGAAAACATTTCAGGAGGTTTACTTGACCTTTTAGAACATCTAAAACTTATAGGAGTTTGTGGGATAACCTATTGTTGATGAGAATATGGTACAAGTGGCATTTCAATTTTAGGAGTCTCATCCAACACCACATATTCTTGTTTTACCTGTTCATGCTTCTTTTCCTGCAACTGTTCTTTATACATGACCTTCTCATTGAATATAACATCTCTACTTCTAATTATTTTAAGATTTTAAAAATCCCATAACCAATAACCATAGTCATCTACTCCATATCCAATAAAGGTACATTTTTTATATTTAGCATCAAGCTTGGTTATATTTCCTTTATCAACATGGACAAAAGATTCACAACCAAAAGTTTTCAAAAATGAAAAATTTACCTTTTTACCAGTCCATGCTTCCTCTGGAATACCACTATCCAAAGGGGTTGTAGGTCCTCTATTTATCAAATAGACTATGTTCTTTACAACATCTACCCAAAAATGAAGAGGCATTCCAGCATGTAATCTCATGCTCCTTGCACTTTCCATGATTGTCCTATTCATTCTTTCTGACACACCATTTTCTTGTAGGGTTCTTGGAACTATATTTTGCCTTCAAATTCCATTGAAAGAACAGTAATATTCAAAGGTTGTGTTGTATTACTCACCTCCATTATCAGATATGAGACACTTCAACTTCTTTCCTATCTCATTCTTAACCAAAGCTTTTCATTTCCTAAATGTTTCAAAAACATCAAATTTTTGTTTCAGGAAATGTACCCGTGTTTTCCTAGTTATATCATCTATAAAAATAACATAGTAGTGAGAGCCACCAAGAGATGATACCTGAGCCATTCCCCATACATCTAAATGCACTAGCTCTAAATTCTCACTCTTCTTTTCTTTCCCAACTCTGAGAAATCTGACTCTTTTCTATTTACCATAAACACAGTTTTCATAGAACTCTAAATTGATATTTTTTAGTCCTGGCAATAGATTTTTAGAGTGAAGGGTTTTCATCCCTTTCTCACTCATGTGGCCAAGCCTATGATGCCACATTTTTGAATCTGTTCTTGCAACATCTATAGTAGATTTCCCTATGTTAACATTATCAGTAGCAGCTAAGGTAGAATAAGTGTTACCAGTACACAAATATAATGTGCATATCTTCGCACCTTTAGCTACTACTAATGAGCCTTTAGTTACCTTCTAGACATGTCTATAAACATGATTATGTAGCCTTCAATACCCATTTGTCTTGCAGAAATTAAATTTCTTCTTAAATTAGGGACATGCCTTACCTCCTACAGTATCCAGTCATTTATGTTTGGATACTTGATCTTTATTTTCCCTTTCCCAACAATAGGACAAGGCTCATCATCACCCAAATATACCTGTCCAAAATCACCTTGAACATAATCTTGAAAATATTTTCTATGGGGTGTAGCATGGAATGAAGCCCCAGAATCAATTACCCAAGAATCATTAACATTATCCAAACATAAGATTAAAGCATCCTATAACATATTAATTGCAACATTAGCTTCCTTACTGTCATCTTCATTTTTGTCTCCTTGTTTGTTTTTTTGAAACCAACAGTCTTTCTTCAAGTGACCAAGCTTTCCATAGTACCAGCAATCTTTCTTTCCTTTAGATTGAGAATGTCCTTTCTTTGACTTCCCTCATGACTTTCAATGTGAAGGGCCTTTTCCTCTTTCAATTTTTCTTCCTCTGTTCTCTACCTTTAAAGCGAAACCTGATGAGGTTGAAGTTTCACTTGTGCTTTTCCATTGCATTTCCTTGCTTAGGATAACACCAACAACTTCATCAAATTTCAAATTATTTGAACTAGAGACATAGTTACTTGCAACCATAACAAAGCTATTTCATCTTTCTAGCAAAAAACATAAAATTAAGAGAGCCCTAACCTCTTCATCGAATGAAATTTGTAGGGATGAAAATTGACTGGTGACTTTATTAAACTCATTTAAAAGATTCTCTATAGATCCTTCCTCACCCATTTTCATATTAAACAAATGCTTCATAAGAAATACCTTATTTGAAGCTTAGGGTTTCTTGTATAACTTAGCCTATAACTCCATCAGCTCTATGGTCATTTTTTCCTTTGATATGTTGAATATTATAGACGGTGCAAGGAACAATCAAAGAGATCCTAGTGCCTTCCTATCCAAGATATCCTAGTCCTCATTTGACATAGTTCTTTGTTTCTTGGTTTTTCCTTCTAATGGCTTAAACAGATCCTTTTGATACATATAATCTTCTATCTGCATTTTCCATAACTGAAAATTCTGGCCATTGAATTTTTCAATCTTGAATTTGGAATCCTCCATTGCTCCCATTCAAATCTAAAAATTCCTGTCAATCTAAAACAACAAACCTTTCTCTGATACCAATTGGTAGGGTTTGATAGATCTGAAACAATATAAGAATAAACAATTATATGTAGAAATAAAAGAAAGAGAGAAACTGAACATAGATAACACATAGATTTAACGTGGTTCACCTAAAAACTAGGCTACATCCACCTACATAGTTTTCCAACCTTTCTTATTATCTAGAAAAATAGTACACCAACATTATAATGCATTATACATCTCAGCTGCTTATAACAGAATTTTAGGGCAACCTCTAAAATTCACCATTTTAGGGTTTTACAATGTCGACCTTCTTTTTCCCGAAAAAGAAAATACTTTTCCTGATATCAACACCCACTACATGATCATTCGCTACAATATAAACACCCACTACATGATTAGTCGCCAAAATATCAACATGTTCCTCTATCACTCGGTGATGTCTATAGAAATAATCAGTTCTATCTTTAACAAGTTTGATCTGTCATGTAGAAAATTTTCATGTATGTGCATCATAGTATCATCACATGATTCATAATGAATATCTTTTCTCTTATATAGACATCATAGCTCATTTAATTTTCAACCTCTAGATTTAGCTTCTTAATCTCCATCATTGATTTTCCCGCTTAAACCATCCTTGGCAGTTATGTTAAAAACACGTTTCAGTCTTTGTCATTTGATCTTCCTTGAATTTTCATATCTGTTAGATCTTCATAACAAACTTTTTCTTTTACCTTGAAATCATCAATTGCTAGCTAAGCATATTAGTCGGTCTCGGTTTGATATATCTACTCATTCAATACTATATTATGTCTATGATCCCTAGCTTGATTAACATTGTTCTCAGTATACACTGTAATTGCTCGGTGTTTATTGTTACTTCCTGTATACAAAAATATTTATTTATCGACCACATAAACTTTGTGTGCTCCAAAGCTTCAATCAATAGAAGATGTTTGTTATCAAAATGATACTCAAATAGGCTGACATAAATGATAATACATTAACTGATAATTTTTATCATCACATCTGCAACTCAGTTGAATATCAACAAATTTCTTCAAACATACAATCACTTGTAGTTCATCATCCATATCAACCCATTCATTTAAACAAGGCATATCAACCTTATTCATACACAATTCCCAAGTATTTTGGAATAAATTTGGATGTCAAACAATGAAATCAGAAATACAAGAATCCACTCACATGTGAAGATCATCATGTCCTATCTAATTGACATGTAAATACAAAGAAAAAAGAGATACTAAAGAGACCACAAAGTTCCAACAAGAAAATAATAAAATTAAAGAAAATTTGGGTTCCAAATTTCCTCATTGAAGAAGTGCATCTTAAGTCATCCAAAAGAAAAGGAAAATCAAAAGCTTTGCGAATTCCCAATTCATTCTTAAAAGACTTGAACACAAAAGAAAAATTAAAGTTGGCATCCAAGATTCCAAAGGCTTCCACTCCATCTCCTTTCAAAACTTTTCCATCTTCCAAATGTATTTATGGTCATATCCCAAAATCCATTAATTTGAATACTTCACCATCTTCTCCATCCATCTTGGATCCTTGTGTACCAAGATCAATATCGCTTCCTACATCGAAGCCTCAAGTTGTTCCACCCACTTTTCCTCCATCAATCCCCCACCTTTCAAGATATATTTTGATTTGTATTTTGTCACCCTATCAACTATCAAACAACTACAAGTGTTTCTTATACTCGTACTTACTATCCTTCTATTCCCCTTGTCCAATTCATCACATAAATCCTTAGTCACCATCTACCTTATCCTCCATAGAATATCCCTATCATCACCCTATAAGCATCTTTGACCATACTTTTAGAAGCCTTGGCCCATCATAGCATACCCTTCAAAGGATCACTATCCAAAGAGAAAGAACCTTAAGTTCCTCCATATAATAAAAAAAATAAAAGAGAAAAAGAGAAAAAGTACCTTCGTGAAAACCTGGTAAAAATGTGCCTTGGTAAAGAGAAATAAATCCATCCTATGGTGAAAACCACTTCTTTTAGTGTCTTTGGAAAGTACCATGATGAAAACCTGGCAAACATCCATCATGCATAATTTGTTTCTCTTGCACTCTCTCTTAGAGGCAAGTTTCATTCATATTGCCCTATCCATCATATCCTCCATCATCCAACTATCCTATTTGCATTCATACTTCCTCTTACACTGTTGATCTTGAAATGGTGTAACATATTCATGAGCATCACGTATAGTGGTCTTTCTTATCCCACTATTCATGAATATTTGGATGCACTAATCCCAAAGCATTTTCTTATACCTCCATCTCCCCTTATCCTGATCATGTTTCTTCTCACCTTAGAGCCATATTGAAACCTAACCCCTTGTCTAACCTAAGGTATCTTTCCTAGACCTTCTAGGGATCTCAAAACCCTAATCTTGAAGGCAAGTAAGAAATAACTTAACCCTTCTAAGGGTGCCAGCAAGAAGTTGAGTCCACTTTTTGGGCAAAAAGTGGAAGTGTTTTCCCTGATTTTCAAGTTGTCTATCAATTGATGTCAAAATTTGAGGCACTTAGAGATTGAATATCAAAAAAATCCACTAACAGAAAATGTAGTGCTCAGAGTCTATTTTTCAAATATGTAATTTATTTAAATACCCACATAGTAGAAAATATATTTAGTAGGCATGTTTAAAAACCTCTTTTTCAAAATGTCTGTTTCAGGACCATACCCCGCATGTGTACGACCACCCTATTTTGAAGTAAATAAATAAATTTGTCTAAATCCTTTTGGGGGAAGGTACCTAACACATCAAAGATTGGTCAGAATATTTTTTCTTTTTTTTTAATTGAATATTTTTTTTTTTATTAATTTTTAATTGACTATAAAGTAAATTTTCAAAACC
>MU220312.1:5430-44811 GCA_018584345.1 Thuja plicata | reverse complement strand
CCAAATCCATTAACAACATTCATAAACTTCAATCCAATAAGAGATAATCAAGACAGTGAAGACAGGGATAGAACAAATATCACAAGTACTTCAAGAATGTCTTGAGCATCAATGGGAAATACAAGTGCAGGAAACCACAAGGGCAGGAAGATTGCCACAAACTGGTCTCCGAGAGAGAAAATCTCTTTACAATTGCCAAATCTGAGCACTAAGGCTCTCAGAAACTTTTTATACCACCCTCAACTGCACGCAAGCAGGAGTCTCAAAACCTAACTAGGGGTTACAGATTTTCAATACAATAATCTACCTCAGGACAAAAATCTGATCTGGTCATAAATGTGCCATGCTGATGAACCAATCAGATCAGACCTCCGTTCCCATCCCTATACTTGACCATGCCTGCCGAACAAGCAACCTGGACTCATCAGTTCAATTCTGCAAGAAGGGCCCTGTTATGAATGCTTACCAACTAATCGTATCTGTCCAGGATGAGAAATGACCCCTGACAGCCGTCGCTCAGTCACTCATCAATGAGTCCTCGATCATGACCATACTTCTTGCCAACTGCATCTGCGGGAAATAACTTATGCGTGGGCTCTGCATCCTTCCATGCCTCTGAATTATTCTGGAAATCCCTCTGCAACATTCTGGAAATCCTCAAGCTCCGACGACCTCATCCACATTACCTTTTCTATGATCGCGCACTCGTGAGCAACCTCATTATTTTACTTCCTGGGCGAGTAGGCGACGAGCTCCATCTCTTCATTAATCGCTCAGTCACAAGCTGATCTCTGTTCATCCTTCCAGCTCGGCGAGTAAGCGACAAGCTCCTTATTCTAATCGGCGCACAGTCACGGGTGTATTCTCCTTTATCTGCAATGTCTGGCGATAAAGCGACGAGCACTTGCCTTTTTCTTAATCATGCAGTCACGAACCCCTTTCACTTTACTTTGGAACATTGGTGACTGGGCGATGAGCAGCTATCCTTTCCGGTCACGCAGTCGCGAGCCTCCTTTCTTTTATCTTTTCTGCTCGATGACTGAGCGACATCCTCCTTATTCTACTCGGTCGCACAGTCGCAGGCCATTTTTACTTCACCCAGTTCTATGAGCGAGTGCGCGATGGGTTCATCTCTTTTCTCGTCGCACAGTCGCGAGCTGCATTCTGCTCACCTTTCTATCAGCGACTGAGCGACACCTGCCCTCTCTACTCATCGCATACTCGCGAGCTACATTCCTTTTATCTCTTATCTTTGGTGAGTGAGCGACGAGCTGCCCTTTCCCTTGGTCACTCGGTCGCGAGCTCCTTTTACTTTATTTAAACTACTCGGCGACTGCGCGACATCATCTGCTCTTCATTTGGTCGCGCACTCGCGAGCCATTTCTTCTTTATGTCATTTTCTCGGCGAGTGAGCGACGAGGCCTCCTCTTTTGTCAATCTCTCAGTCGCGAGCTGGTCTCTGATATCCTAGAAACATTGGCGATTAAGCGACGAGCTCTCTCTTTTATTGATCGCGCAGTCACGAGCAACCCTTTCTTTTGTTTTATTGCTTAGCGACTTCGCGATGACACCTTATCTTTCATCAATCGCTCAGTCGCGAGCAGTCTTTACTTTGTTTAAATTGCACAGCGACTGCGCGACAATGTCTGCTTCAGCTCATCGCAGACCCGCAGACTGTTTCCTTTTTAAGTGACAACTGTAGCGATTGAGCGATGAGCATTTCACATCCTTTGGTCGCTCGGTCGCAAACCCCTTTCACTTTACCTTTTTTGCTCGGCGACTGCGCGACCACCTTCTCTTTCATCTCGTCGCCTACTCGCGGCCCCAACATGAAAAATTAGAAGCAACTCGCGACGGGGCGATAACTCATTTCCTTAGCTCGTCGTGCACTTGGGGGTCTTTTGAACTTATTCCGGAGTAGGTCGCGATTGCACGACGACTGCGATTGGCAGCTCGTCGCGCACTCGCGCAACTTAATGACTTGGACATAAAATTACCGTGATTGCACGATGAGCCATAAGGTCTGATTTTTGAAAAAGGGAGGCTTGGCCATTTTGGCGGGAAACACAAAAAGGCCAAGAATGCATAGGATGGGGAAAAAAGGGCAACAGTTATTTCACTCATCAAACTCCTACAATCTATGATTAGGCCTAGAGACTGTGTATAGCCCTATTTTGACCCAAATTGTTGATTTGCTGACAAATTATCCAAATAACCCCAAAATATATCTTAGTATATAAATACCCTTTATCAAAACATTAGATATTTCCAAGGTGAGGTTTCTTCAAATCCTCCATACAACCCCTGAAACTGTTGAGGGACATTATCCTTAAAAGTAGGCTAATAGGCCTTTCCTCTAGATTTGCCTTCATTTATTATTGAAAACAATTCCTCCATTATTTCCATTGCACAAAGAGTCATACCCAGTGCCCATTAGAAATATCCAACCACTGAATTTATTATAGAAATCCAACCCTACAATATTTTCCTTAGTGTTCCTCTTTTTCCCTAGCTAGGCCATAGCCAAGCTCGCCTAGGGCAAGAGCTCATAATTTAATGCTAAAACCTATACTAAAAAAACCAAAAAGAAAATTAAATATCGTGGATCATCTGTTGTTTCATCCATTCCCATTTTTATTTCCATGGATCTAATGACCTTGTGGAGTCATTTTCTATATACAGTCAAGAATTGGACCAGGAAACTACAGCTTCAAAGAAAATATACAAGAACCTACAAAATGAAAACTATTAACCAAAATATTTCCATACAAAGTTATTTTTACCTCATAATAAAATAATTAAAATTTCAATTCAAATAATATAATCTATTAATAATATTATCCAATTCAAAATGCTCAAAAATAGTTACAGTCTCAGTCTACAACTTTACATTTGATGAAAATGCAAACAAAATGTCAGCCAACCTAAAAATATTTCCATGGGAGTTCTTATATATTATTCCCCTCCTCAAATCAGCTACTCCAACTTACCTATTTGTCCATTTAGGATAAAAGTGACTTTTTTGAAAAGTTGTCGAGCAACTTTTAAAGTTGCAAAAATGTTGCTTTGAGCAACTTTACATCTTTTCTTGAAACTTAAATTTTTCATACTTTAAATGCCTTGGTTGGATTTCTAAAAGACTAAAAATAACATCTAAGACATCAAAAAACTCTAAAAAAACCCTACTAATCAACTAGGATGTCCATTCAATATTTTGATCCATTTTTACCTTTAGGTCATTACAAAGAGTGAATCAACAAAAACACTACAAAAAGAAAACACAATAAACCCTAAACCAATCCAAAATATTCCTAATCTTTACTAATTTTCCTAAGAAACTAGGATAGGAAACAATCCAAACAAAATAGGGCTTTGAAACCCTAGGTGCTCGTGCACCATTCTCCCAAAACAAAATAAATCAACTTCCAGTTGATGGAATCAAGTCAGGGGCTATGCCTAACTTATAAAAATCTGTCTCCTACACCCATGTAGCCTCTTAATCTACTTTTTATTTCCACTTTCCTAGGTGCTCCATGTATTCCTTGGTTTTGGTCTTCTCACCAACCCTAGAACCCCAAATATTCTCTATTTTTGCCTTTTTGTGACTCAAAGTTTCATTGTCTTGAGTTCCTTTGCATCCTATGAATGATTATGATCTCCTTATGGGATTGGTCCTTTGTAGGACACCTAATCTACAATATTAAAGACTAGAGATAGTCCTATGTCAGCAGGAAGGTCAATTTTGTAAGAATTAGAGCCATATTTAGATAATATGGTACAAGGACCTATCTTCCTCATCTAAAGCTTACTTGGAAGACCTTTTTGTAGTATTTCTTTGATAAGGTGAACCATGACCAGATCTCCAACTTGTAATTAAACATCCCTCTTCTTTTCATCTACCTTTTGATTGGTGTGTTTTGTACTCTCCATTAATTCTTTCCTCATCGTATATTGGACCTCCTTCATGGACTCAAAAAAGTTCTCATCATAGCCACATTTCTTTGCACTACTTCCAAGGTCTATGAGTTCACATATACCCCTAGGATGAATTCCATAAACTACTTCAAAGGGGCTTTTAACAGTGGATCTACTGATGGTGTCATTATAAGAAAGCTCTTCTTGAGGAAGTAATTGATCCCATGACTATCCATATTATTTAGTGAGACACCTTAAAAGGTCTCATAAGCTCTTATTAACCACCTCAGTCTGTCCATCCCTTTGTAGATTATATGGAGAGATAAAATAAATATTTATACTAAGTGTTTTCCATAAAGTCTTCCAGAAATGACTCATAAAATTAGAGGCCCTGTCTGATACAATGCTAACAGGTATACCATGGATCCTGATTGCTTCTCTAAAGAAGATATTTTTTGTATAGCATGCATTACGAGTGGTGTTACATGACACAAAGTGAGCCATCTTGTTGAATCTGTCCACAATCACATATATGCTATCCCATCCCTATTTTGTCTTGGGAAATCCAACAACAAAATCCATAACGAGACACTCCTAGGGTCTAGTTGGAATTGGAGGGGGTTGACCAAAATATGCATTTCATGAAGTCCCTTTAGCCTTTTGACAGACTATACAAGTCTCTACATACTTCTAGATATCCCTATTCATTGTTGGCCAGTAGTAGTATCTTTTAACCAACTCTAAGGTCTTATGAACACCAAAATTTCCACTTAGTGAACAATTATGTTTCTCTTTCACTATGTTCTCCCTCATTGAACTTCTAGGCAGAAAATTTTCCCTCCCCTAAATAGAAGATTTTCTTGAAGGGTAAAATCGGAGTACTCACCATGAAAGTGATTTTGAAACTCCTTACATGCCTTGTAAGCTGTTGAGAATTCATCATCCTGTCGACACAAGTCTTTGAAACTTTCTATGCCAATGCTCCTTAATTGGATTTCTTGCACTGTGAGAAATCTCCTGCTCAATGCATCTTCCACCTTATTTTGGATTCCCTTCTTGTCCTTGATTGTGAAAGTGTAGGCTTGGATATACTCCACCCACTTCATTAGTTTATGGCTTAACTTATCTTGTAAATTCAAAAATCTTAAAACCTAGTTGTCAGTGAAAATGACAAATTATTTACGAAGGAGTTAATGTTTCCACTTCCTTAGTGCTTGTACCAATGCATATAGCTCCAAATCATATGAATAGTATTTCTTCTTTGCATCACTAATTTTTTCAATATGAAATACCATTGGATTTCCCACCTGACTCAAAATTTCACCAATTGCAATATTAATGGAATCACATTCCATAGTAAACAACTTCTCAAAACTAGGAAGTGTCAATATAGGTTGGGTGTCTATTCTCTTCTTAAAATTCTCAAATCCTCTATTAGTATACTCATTTTATTGGAATTTTTGTTCATGCCTCCTTTAATGGTTTCCAAAACACGTGCACATATTTCACTGAATTTCCTAATAAAATTCCTATGGAATTGTGTAAATCAATAGAATCTCCTTACCTCTGTATCTAAATTAGGTGTAGGACAATTTAAGATTTCTTCCAGTTTTCTTGTGTCCATCTTCACGTTTCCTTATGAGATAACAAAGCCTAGGTATACAAACTCCTACTTCATGAACTCACTCTTTTCTAAATTGATTGTCAGCTTTTGTTCATGTAACCTATACATTACCATCTATAAATTATGAATATGATCCTCCTTTGTCTTACTAAACACTAGGATATCATCTATGTACACCACAAACCATTTTCATATGAAGTCTTTCAACACTTCATTCATTAGCCTCATAAAAGTGCTTGGGGCATTGGACAACCCAAAAAGAATAACAAGCCACTCATAGAGCCCTTCTGTGGTCTTGAAGGAAGTCTTCCATTCATGTTCTTCATTCATCCAAATATGGTGGTAACCACTTTTCAATTCAATTTTGGAGAAATACTTATCTCCCCCTAGAGATTCCATTAAGTCTTCTATTATAGGTATTGGGAACCTATACCTTATGATAATTTTGTTAATGGATCTAGAGTCTATACAAAGTCTCCAAGTACCTCCTTTCTAAAGGGCTAGGACAGTGGGAATGACACATGGGCTTGTGATCTTTCTAATCAATCCTTGGTCAAGCAACTCTTGGATTTGTTTAGCAATTTCTGCATTCTTTTATGGGTTCATCTTATAGGAATCTTTGTTTGGGAGTGATGCTCCTGGTATAAAGTCAATTTGATAACTGATAAACCTCTTAGGTGGTAGGTTAGTTGGTTGTCCATCATTGACTATATCTTGGTATTGCTTTAACAATTCTTTGATTTCTATAGATAGCTCTTTCCTCTTACTCACCTTTTCATCCTTAGGTTTTAATACTAAGGCAAAGCCCATTCCTTGTTCTTCTAGTGTCTGCAAGAATTATTTTTCTCCCATAAAAAGTATGTTAGGACCCCCTTTATTCACTTATCCTTCTTCTAAGATTGACTATAGCTTGAATGTTACCCCATATTTCCTAAAGGAATAAGAGTTGTTGGCTCCATCATGCATAGCGGCTCTCTCAAACTGCCAAGGTCTGCTTGACAATAGATGAAAATCATCCATGGGTAAGACATCATACAACACTTTGTCCTTATACCTCCCTATGGAGAACTCTCTTTCTCATTAACCAACACATATTGATCTTTATTCAACCAAGTAACTCTATAAGGGTTAGTGTGAGGAATCTTTTTCAACTTAAGCTTTTCAATAGCTTCCATAGAAATGATGTTATCAGTAGAACCCAAATCTAAGATAACTTTGCAAACTTTACCTAGTATCTTGCTTTTGACTCTGAACAAAGATCTTCTTTGACTTGGTTTGTCATTAATGGGCTCCTTCAATTCAGTGTTCTTGTGATCATCAAGTTATCCCTTATTTCTGAATCTAGTTCTACCTTTGTTTTCTTGCTACTACAAGACTCATCTTGCACATAATTCATCCCTTTCTCTCCTCCTTGTGATGTTGAACTCTTCTTAGAACATCTATAAGCGGGATGCCCATACTGGTGGTAATTATAAAACTTCATAGAAGAGAAAAAGGATCCTCTTCCTTGGATATTAGATCTCCCTCTTGCATTTTTATTGGGGCCTCTTCCTCTATTATAACCACCTCTTATTCTATTTGACTCTCCCTGGTTCTCAGCGAGTTTGGACTCACTCTAATTTCTTGCTTGAAATTTTCTTCCTCCAAAGCCTCCTCTCTGGCCTCTTCCATATCGTCCTCTATCTCTACCCCTACTTCTTGAATCATGTTTCTTCTTAAGCTTCTCTTTTGTCTTGAGAGCTAATTGGTAACTTTGGAGTACAATTTGGGACTCAAGAGGCTAATTTCCTCTTCGATATTACACCTAAAACCATTCAAATACCTAGCCAATTTTAGGCTCTCCTCCTCCATTACATTTGATCTTAGATAGAACTTGCGGAACTCTTTGGTGTAGACACTTACTTCAAGGTCTTTCTATCTCAATTTTTTCCTTTTCTCATGCAACTGCACCTCATAATCATTAGGTAGATAATTCTCTCTATTTTTTTCCACTATGCCTTTCCAATTGGTTATAGGATTCTTTCCTTCTTTGATTCTTTCATCTTGAAACAACTTCCACCAAATGAGGGTAGTCCCTCTCAATCTTGTCTTGGCTACCCTGACCTTTTGTGTCTCTATCACACTGTCATATTCGAAGTGGTTTTCAATTCCTTTTATTTACTGAATGACTACTTATAGTTTCATCTTTCCACTAAATAGAGGTACACCCTCTAAACACTTTCCACTCATAGATTTTAGAGCCTTCATGATTGGATCTTCTTGGAGCACAAGGTCAAGCCATGGTATTGTATCTTCTTCATCCACCATTTTACCTTTCCCTTCACACTCCCTCACCAATTCACTGACTACTATAGTTCTATGTTTCACTTCCTCTAACTTATCTTCCATCTCTACCAACTGTTCTTTTAGGAGTCCATCCTCGTCTCTCTTGTCTTATACATCCTTTTCTAGGTCATCATTAGTCACCATCGTATATGAAGCTACTATTTTTGGCAAAGATAACATCCACACTTCACAAGGCCAATCTTTAGGCTTTGAGACCAGACTGATAGGAAATTGGTTCTTCTCACTCTAGAGCCAGTTTGAATCTAACCTAAGGTATCTTTCCTAGACCTTCTAGGGATCTCACAACCCTAATCTTCAATGCAAGTCACCAATAAATTCACCATCCTAAACAAGAACCATCCTACCAATCAAGTCCCTTCAATACTCACTGAACCTACAAGGGTGAATTCTAGCACACTAAGACAAGTCACTCACAAAGCTTTGCAGGATTGAATTTCCACTTCCTTAGCTCATTTTAGGACATTATTGAAGGTTTTAAACCAATAAACATTCTTTCACTCATCGAACTCCTACAATCTAGGATTAGGCCTAGAGACTACTTGTAGCCCTATTTCACCCCAATTCTTGATTTTCTAACAAACTCTCCAAATAACCCCAAAATACATATTATGATCTAGATACCCTTTATAAAAAAATTAGATATTTTCAAGGTAAGGTTTCTTCAAGTCCTCTGTACAACCCCTCAAACCCTTGAGGGACACTGTCCTTAAAAGTAGGCTAATAAACCTTTCCTCTACATTTGCCTTCATTTATTATTGAAAACAATTCCTCCATTTCTGCCATTGCATGGAGAGATTCACCCACTATCCCTTATAACTCTCCAACTAGTGGATTGCTTCTACCAATCCAACCCTACATGATTTTCCTTAATGTTCCTCTTTTTCCTTAGTTAGGCTATAGCCAACCTCGCCTAGGGAAAGAGCTCATAATTCAATGCTAACACCTCTACTAACAAAACCAAAAAGAAGTTATGTACAATTCTTCCTCTACCATTCCATCCATGTGCATTTTTATTTCCATGGATCTAATTACCCTTGAGGAGCCATTTTCTACATACAGTCTAGAATTGGACAAGAAAACTACCACTTCAAAGAAAGTTTATAAGAACCTACAAAATGAAAACTATTATCAAGAATATTTCCACATAGATTTAATTTACCCTCATAAGAAACTAATTAAAATGTAAATTCCAATAATCTAATCCATTAATAAGATTTTCTAATTCAAAATTCCCAAAAGTAGTTACAATCTCAGTCTGTAACATTACATTTAATGAAAATACAAACAAAATGTCATCCAACCTCAAAATGTTAACATGGTAGTTCTTAAATAGTCTTCCCTTCCTTAGATCAACTACTCCAACTAACATAATTTTCCATTTTGGACAAAATAAACTTCTTAGCAAAGTTGTCGAGCAACTTTTAAAGTTGCAGAGTTACAAAAATGTCAATTTGATCAACTTTACATCTTTTCCTACAACTTGACTTTTTCATACTTTGAATCCCTTGGTTGGATTTCTAAAAGATTAAAAACAACATTTAAGACATCAAGCAACTCTAAAAACACCCTCCTAAGAAACTAGGATGTCCATTCAACATTTTGACCCATTTTGACCCTTAGGTCATTACAAAGAGTGAATGAACAAAAACACTACAAAAAGAAAACATAATAAACCCTAAACCAATCCAAAATATTCCTAAACATTCCTTATTTTACTAAGAAACTAGGATAATACATAATCAAATGAAATGGGTCTTTGAAACCCTAGGTTCTCCTGCACCAATATCCTCACTGAATTGACCCCTTGGTCTTGGTCAAAAGAAAGAACAAAAAAATACAAAATAGGTTCTTAGAACTCCCTTTACATGTACTCTTTTAGAATACATGGTTTTTATGACAATAGGTCAATATAATGTTTGTTATCCAACACCACTTCATGAGCCTACATTTCTATATTCTTTTTCCTTAGCTTGGGTAATCTTGAGAAGAATTTCCTTGAAGGTCGCATTCCCTCACTTCATCCATCATTGCATATCCACTTTGGATCCACTAGTTTTCTTATCCATCAATAATGTCATGCACCTTTATAGACATTGGGAGAAAATAAATGAGATCTTGCTTGACAACTGGTAATCTTTAAAAATCCAAAAACATTTTAAAATCTTTAAAAATAAAAAAAAACATATTTAAAATCCAAACAAATCATAAAAATCTAAAACCCAAAAATCATCAAATTTGCATTTGTTCTCATTGCCTTTACATGTCTTATATATCCTTTGCATCCTTGTACATCTCATTCATTTTTTTATCCTATCACCATAGCTTGGAGCTAGTCCATGTATCTCATCCTTAAGACAATCATATTTATCTAGGGAGTAAATTCCTAGTCGTTCTAGGGAGTTACTTCCTAGTCGTCAATTCAACCATCTTCTTGAATGGAGTCAGCCACATTACATATCAAATATAAGGTTTTCCTCTACTAAATAATGGTGTTTCCTCAGCACTAGACCATACACAACAATGTTTTTCAACATCTCATGAGCTTAAATGAACAATGTTTATCAACACTCATCAAACAAACAACAATCAAAAAACAAAAACAATCACAGACAATCAACTAATGGTGTTTCTCAAAACTACTTATCATGGATAGCATGATTATAATTTTTTTGTCATCATGTCTTCTCAGTAACTCAATGATGTCTTTGTACAAAAGGAATAAGGGTAGGGGGAATGATATTTTCTTTGTCTTCTATCTATTATCATTGATTGTTGATTTTCATATATCCTGAAGAATTACATGAGTCGCGAGAATAGAAGACCAAAGGAGGAATATGATATTTTCTCGATTTTTTTTTTGTGAGTTAATTCATAATAGTGTGTAAATATTTCATAGGAAATTATAACAAAATAATCATTGAGAATATTTACATATGAAAAAGATTAGTTCTTGTTTATTAAGCTGTGAGAGTAATATTCATATCATCATGGTCACCTAAGTACCAGTGGTGGTTGTACTTTCTTTCAACTAACACCTAACAAATAACAACTCTATCATGAAATTAAGCACAATATAAAGACAAATATGGCCAATTTTATTTAATCCTAGGGGAATTCATTTCATTCTTTCATTCACCTACCTTGATCAAAATTAGCTCATGGAGGAAAATCTATATTCAGCATGGATGAGTATTGCACCTAAGATCCTTGAATCTATCATCATGGTTGATCATTATTTTTGAACATCATTAGCAAGAGCTCAATCAAAATGGATTCTAAATAAATATTCTTCATCATCATTACCAATCCACTCTTCTAAATCAATTCAACATTTTCTCAAATCATCATCCAACATCATTTGGTTTTCTTCAATCACATTTTGATCTTGCTCCCAAGGGGGCATCATCAATATCAACATATCCTTGCATTTGGATCATCAAAAAACTTTTTTATAATATCTCATAACACATCAAACGAATCATTGAATCAGTCGATCAACAACATCAAAATTTATTCATCACTCTCATTATCAATCAAATCAAATATTCAAATCAGGTTCCATATCAAAATGGAATTTCATCAGTAGGGCATCAACTTAATCAGGCATCATATCAAGTTGATGGTCCTAAATCAGTAAACCAATCAATCAATTAACCAAGCAATCTTGGAACAAGTAATTTCATCAGGTCCCATATCAAATTGCTTGCTCTTATAAATATCTATGTTTTAACATCACTAGGGGCATATCAATTTCATCACATCACATCAGATTTGTAGTCTCTTCATCAAAACATCAAGAGATAATTGACTTCATCAAGATCCATATCAAGTTACTTATCTCGATCAAACTTTTTATAAGTAATCAATTTAATCGCGTCACATCAAATAGGTTACTCGTTTAATCTATCAGGATCTTCATGCCAATAATTAGTTTCATTGCCTCACCTCAAACTGGTTATCTGGTCAATCTTATAGGATCTTCTTGTCAGATATCAGTTTTGTTGCATCACAGTAAGCTGATTATTTGATCAAGTCCTTGGAATATATTGAATAATGATTGATTTCGTCACATCTCATCAAATTGGTTATTCGTTATCATCTTCAACAATTGGATAGATAATCAGTTTCATATCATTACAACTAATTTATTATTCTGATCAATTCAATCAATCATTCTAGAACCTCTAGTATCTCAATCGATTTTGTTCAATCAAGTTTAGAATCGATATCTAATAAAGAATAGTTTCATCATGATTCATATAAAACTATTCAATCAAGTTGAATCTTATCAATATCAGATGTTCTTTCAATAAACATGTTGATTACACATCAATTCAAATAGTGGAAAATGTAATTACCTAAATTTGGCTTGGTCTAGCTAGAGGCCTAAGTATCAAATGAATTTCCCTAAGTCCTAATTAAGACATCAAATCCAATTTCAATATTCATTGTGTAATTGAATTAGATCAATTTAATTGCATAATTCATCAAGTAATAAAATTTCAAATATTCCTTATCAAAGAAGATCGAATTAATTCATTAATTAATCAAAGTCTAATTAATTAAATCAAAATCTAAAATTACTTGGCTAGAGTTATTAATTAATAGAATTAAATAAATCTCCTATTATCCACTAAAGCACAAAATGAAAAATAAATTGGCTCAAACCAATGAGATCAAACCCACATGGATCACTCAAGGTTCAATCTCAACCATCCTTCATGGATGAATCAAAACCATTGAATTCAAATTCAAATTTCCCTCCAAAAGAAAATATATAAAACTAAGCTCAATCACGACATTTGTATAGAGATATATTCAGAATTGCAGCTAGATAATGCTCATTTCATAATAGATCATTCATTGTAAGGATAGATTTTTTTTAATAGAAAATTGAGCTCATTTTAGCTTAACTAGATGAATTTGAGCATTGTTAATTGAATCTCACATCAGAGGATTGTCTATTCATATTGGAATTCATGGTAATCTAAGAGAATTTTTGAGTAATTCAATTGGATCTTCTTGTGTAGGAAGCAATGAGACTCTTTTAGTAGTTTAATTATTTGAATTTGGTTGAATTGGATACTAACCTACTAATATAATTTCTTATTGATTGTTGTGTAGAAAAATTATAGATATATAATAAAATCACATCACATGGAGGTGACTCTATTGAAATAGAGTCGATGGATGACGTCAGGGATGTACTGTACTATAAAAATGATGATAAATTTTGGGATGGACTACTTGGGATAGTAATTATATCTTTAGACTCTCCAAAATATGCCATAATATTGCCTTGACACCACACCAATCAATAACAGCTATTAATATGATGAATTGAAGCGAAGAAATAACACCTATTAATAAGATGAATTAAAAAGATGATGTGTGTTTAAATTAGAATATAATTTTTTATTTTTGAAGTGATATTTTTTGTCTTTAAAATGAAATGAATGTGGTAATATATATACTAAATATCGTCACTTAGAAAATTCTTCTTCTTGTTAATCCAACTTTACAAATTTGAAAGAAAAAGTTAAATAAAATAAACGAAAAGAAAATAGTTACGTCATTTCTACTCTTTAATTACTATTTTATAACTATAAATCATAAATTTTATTTGAATTGTAAATAAAAACTCTAGCGACAAATCTAAAAACCCTTCAGAGTATATTTTCAACCTACTTCTATATTAATATTAATAAAAAGTGCCCATAAAAAATGTTTCCCTATAGGTTTTTTTTTGCTGGTAAAAATAAGTTTTAGAGGACCCAAAACCCCTTACAATCAAGATAAAATAGGAATAGGCATTAAGCATTATTTAAGAAAAGTTTTTTTATGATATTGAGGTATACATTCAAACATTAATGGATATATAGTTATAACTATTAATATATTGAGTAATAATTACTAAGCAAATATATTATTGTGTTTCTTTTTTCTTTGTCCAAGTAGATTTACTCAAATAGCTATTTATTTTTGTTAATTATAGATAGAAAATCATTAAAAAATTGAAAACAATGTAAATCATTGTGATACAAATTTTAAATCTATATTATTTTATTTCAAAATGGTTTATCTCATTTAAAAATTATTTGTTAATAACTTATTTATTTAAATTTATTAATTTAATATAACACTGTATATATAACCCAAAACATATATCAATAAAACTAGGTTTTTTTTAAAACTTCTGATTGCATATGTTAAATTTGTTTATTTTACTTAATAAGGATAGGCTATAATTTAGACATATTTCCTCCATAATTCATATCTTTTATAAATTGAAGGGGTTACTCACGAGATCTATCCATAACTAATCTAATGATAAACAATAAAATGTTTAGATTTAAGAACAAGACGCCAAGTTTCAACATTCCAACTGCCAAAGCCATGATTAGTTATATTGTTGAGATTTTCAGCATGGATTAAAACAATATAATTCTTAAACTTTGAAACCATTTCAATTTACAAAATTACAATGGATAGAGAAATATCCATAACCATGTCTACAAGAAGATAAACAATGGTGTTTCCTTAGCACCATCAGACACACAACGGTGTTTTGTAACACCCCATGAGCTTAAACAAATAGTGTCTCTAAACACTCATCAAGAAAACAACAATAAATAAAAAAATCACACATAATCAACTAATGGTTTTTCTCAACACTACCTATCATGGATATCATGGTTATAATTTTTTCTTATCATGTCTTCTGATTGGCTCTATGATGTCTTTGTACTAGAAGAACAAGGGTGGAGGGCGTGATATTTTCTTTGTCTATTGTTTATTATCATTGATTGTTAATTGTTATATTTCCTAAGGAATTCCATGAGTTTTTGGACCAGAAGACCAAAGAGGGAATGTGGCATTTTCTTTGCTTTCTTCTTGTGATTTATTTCATAATAGTGTGCAAATCTATCTTAGGAAATGACCACCAAAGAATCATTGAAAATATTTTCATATGAAAAAGATTAATTCTTGTTTGTTAAGCCATGAAAGAAGTATTCATATTATCATGGTAACCTGAGTACCAGTGGTGGTTGTACTTTCTTGCAACTAACAACTCTATGTTGAAATTAAGCACAATATAAAGACAAATGTGGGAGATTGCATCTCATTCTATGGGAATTCATTTCATTCTTCCATTCATCTGCCTTGATCAAAATCACCTCAGGGAGGGAAATCTATCTTCAACATGGCTGAGCATTGCATCTAAGATCCTTGAATCTATCATCATGGTTGATCAATATTTTTTCCAACATCATTACCAGGAGCTTAATCGAAATGGATTCTAAATCAATCTTATCCATCATCAACATCAATCCAATCTTGTAAATCAAATCAATATTTTAAAAAATCATCATTCAACATCATTTGGTTTTCTTCAATTTCATTTTGATCTCGCTCCCAATGGGGAATCATCAATATCAACATATCCTTTCATCTGGATCATCAAACAAATTTGTTGTAAAATGTGATAACACATCAAACCAATCATCGAATCAATTAATCATTAATATCAAATCTTCTTCATCAATCACGTTATCAATCAAATCAAATATTCAAATCAGGTTCCATATTGAAATGTAATTTCATCAGTACGGCATGAACTTCATCAGGCATCATATAAAGTTGATTGTCCTAAATCACTAAACCAATCAATCAATAAATCTTGGAACGATTAAATTTATCAGATCCCATATCAAATTTCTTACTCTTATCCACATGTGTGCTTTAACATCACTAGGGGCATAGAAATTGCATTTCATCACATAAAATTGGTAGTTTCTTCATCCGAGCATCAAGAGATAATTTACATCATCAAGATCCATATCAAGTTACTCATTTAATATCTTAGGATCTTCATGCAAGAAATCAGTTTCATCGCCTCACCTCAAACTGGTTATCTAGTCAATCTTTTAGGATCTTCTTTTCAGATAGTAGTATCATCACATCACATCAAACTGTTTATTTGATCAAGTCTTCAAAATCTATCTAACAATAATTGATTTCATCGCATCACATCAAATTGGTTATTCGTTATCATCTTCAATAATTATACAGGTAATCGATTTCATTGCATCACAACCAATTAATTATTTTAATTTTTCATATCAATCATTCTAGAATCTCTAGTATCTAAATTGATTTTCATTCAATCAAGTTTAGAATTGATATCTAATAAGAAATAGTTTCATCAAGATCCATATCAAACTATTCAATCAAGAAGAATCTTATCAAGATCAGATGTTATTTGAATCAACACTTTTAGTACACATAAATTCAAAGAGGGAAAAATGTAATAAACTAAAATTGGTCTACTCTAGCTAGAGCCCTAGATGCCAAGTGAATTTCCCCGAGTCCTAATAACGACATCAAATCTAGTTTCAATATTAATTGTGTAATTAAATTAGATCGATTTAATTGCATAATTTATCAAGTAATCAATCATCAAAGCTTCATCATCAAAGAAGAGCGAATAAATTCATTAATTGCTCCTAGCCTAATTAATTAAATCAAAATCTAAAATAACTTGGCTAGACTTATTAATTAATGGAATTAAATAAATGTCATATTATCCACTCAAGCAAAAAAGGACAAATGACTTGGCGCAAACAAATGCGATCAAATCCACATTGATCACTCAAGGTTCAATCTCAACTATCCTTCATGGATGAATCACAACCATTGAATTCAAATTAAATTTTTCCCTCCAAAAGGAAATCTATAAAACCAAGCTCAATCAACGCATTTGTATAGAGATATATTCATAATTGCAACTAGATAATGCTCATGGCATAATACATCATTCATTACAATGATAGTTAAATTTTAATAGCATAATTGATATGATTTTAGCTTAATTAGATGAATTTGAGCATTGTTAATTGAATCTTCCTTCATAGGATTGTCTATTCATATTGAATTTGTGATGTTCTGAGAGCATTTTTAATTAATTCAATGGGATCTTCTTGTGTAGGAAGTAATATGACGCTTTTAGTAGTTTAATTTTTTGAATTTGGTTTAATTGGATACTAACCCACTAATATAATGTTGTATTGAGTGTTGTGTAGAAAAAATACAGTTATGCAATACAAGCACGCCACAGGGAGGTGACTATTCAAATAGAGTCGATTGATGATCTCGGGGATGTATTTTTCTATGGAAATGACATGATAAGTCATGGGATGGACTACTTGGGATAGTTATTATAACTCGAGACTCTCCATAATATGCCGTAACGTTTCCTTGACACCACACCAATCAATAACGACTATTAATTTTGATGAATTAAAGTGAACAAATAACACCTATGAATATGACGAATTGAACTGAAGATGTGTGTTTAAATTAGAACATAATTTATTATTTTTGATGTGATATTTTTTATCTTTAAAATGTAATAAATTTAGTACTATTTACTTAAATATCGTCACTTAGAAAATTCTTCTTCTTCTTCTTGTTAATCCAACTTTATAAATTAGAAAGGAAAAGATAAATAAAATAAACTAAAAGAAAATAATTACATCATTTCTACTCTTTAATTACTTTTTTAATTATAAATCATAAATTTTAATTGAATTATAAATAAAAACTGTCCGTGACAAATCTAAACACCCTTCACAGTAAATTTTCAACCTACTTCTATATTCATATTAATAGAAAGTACTTATACAAAATGTTTCCCTATATGTTAGTTTTGTTGCACATATGATTTTCTTTCCATTAAATTAATCATATAATGAATATGTAATAGTATTTAATTTAATAAGTATACTTAAATGTTTCTTTTATTTTAATTAAATTAATAATATAATAAATATGTAATAGTATTTAATCTAATAAGAGTTAACTAATTTTATCAATATAATTCATTTTACTTTTAATTATAGAATTTTTTATTTTTAATTGTATAGTGGTAAAACCTATGTATTTATTATACCTTTTGATTAAAAAATAATATAATGAATAGGTTATAGTATTTGATTTAATAACTATATTTAAAGGTTTATTTTCTTTTGATTAAATTAATAATATAATGAACATGTATTAGTTTTCAATTTAATAAGAGTTGACGAATTTTTATTAATATAATTCATTTTACTTTTAATTATATAATTTTTTATTTTTTATTTTTTATTTTATAGTGGTGAAACTTATTTATTTATTATGTAGAGCAGTTTTCAGGTGTAAGCAGGGCAGATGATTACCTGGTGTCTGATATGACCAGCGGATATGGATCCTCCAAATGTTGCATTCATTTTTGTAGCCTTATGGAAAAGCTTCAAATAATGAGCTTGGAATGCCATCTACTCCTATTTTAACTTAGAAGGCCAAGCAAAAGGTGGTTTTCCTCTGAAAAAGGAGGATTTTGCATTTGCCTGAGGTTTTAACGAAAGTACAGATCTCAAGAGGATGATATCGTGCAACCAAGATTTGTTTCTTGATGGAGCATTTTATTAGCTACGGGGACTGGGTACTACCTGTGATATCTATTTGTTTTTTTTTCATGTATGATGTTGGCTACATTTTTCCAAAAACAAAAAAAAAAGAGGTTTGTAAAACTTCTTTAATAATTCCACAGTGGGTGCATCATGAAGTCACTACAATCTATGAGACAATAATGTTGAAAGGAGAAACAACAACATGAGGAAAACTATGATAATTTACAAAGGAATTTAATAATTACAAATATATGAGAGAAATGCGATGGAAAGGGATGGTGGTGTATAGCTATAAGAGAGCATGCTATTCTTGAGACTGAAGAATTCATCATTTCATTTTCTCAGTCCCCTACAAAAAACTAAAGAGAAAGCCATCAACACCGTTTCTTTCAGACTAACCAAAAATATGTAATATGGCCTAGAAAAGTCCACAACCACACTTTATGAATGCAATAAAAATTCATTGCTTCAGAGACAATAATTAAATTCTACTTGATCTTTCAGATAAAGTTTTGTAATTTTCTTTTAAAGTTTAGGTATAAGTGTGCTATGGATAATTTTTAGTGGACATTCTAGGCTCAAGGATAGGCGGAAGGGCAAACCATGCTATATTTATTTCTTGTCCAGAGGGATGGCCAATAAGATAGGTTAGTTAAAGGAGACACCAGCTCGGTAGCTTTGATAGAAGAGATGCTAGGTGTGCGAGATGGTGTACATGTTTGTTGCTGGATGCTATAGTTGAGTCCCAAGAAGTAGGATGTGGCAATCTATCTAAACTAAATAATTCAGAATATAGTTCCATTCAACTACTATCTATCGAAGGGCCATAGAATTTTTAGGCCAATTTTGAGGGCTAAATCGCTTAGTGTAGCACAAGGTGCATGCAAGTAGAATGCTAAAAAGGGTACCAATATCAATATAAAGATAATCTTATAGAGTGGCGCTCAAATTTTTAGCTTAGGGAAGAGATTTTCGCTAATTTTTTTGGATTATAAATAGAAAAAGGAAAATGATGGACTGCTGAGTGTTTTACGGAATAGGCAGAACTAAGAAAAATTTCATAGATAGAACTTTCATTTAAGCTTTATAATAATGCATTCTCATCTCTAGCTATTATTTACACTATATAACAATTATTCTCGTTTCTACCTATTGTTTAAACTATATAATAATACATTCTCATCTCTAGCAATTATTTAATCTATATAACACTGATTCTCATCTCTATCTATTATTTAAACTATATATGATAAAAAAGAGATACACAATGTAAATACCTTTTAAGTGCAAGAGACAAGTAGTTGCCACCATAGGTGATGACAAAGATGAAGTAGAGAGAACAATGTAAATACCTTTTAAGTGCAAGAGACAAGTAGTTGCCACCATAGGTGATGACAAAGATGAAGTAGAGAGAGAGAGAGAGAGAGAGAGAGAGAGAGAGAGAGAGAGAGAGAGAGAGAGAGAGAGTGTATAAGCAGNAGGAAAGAGAGAGAGAGAGAGAGAGAGAGAGAGAGAGAGAGAGAGAGAGAGAGAGAGAGAGAGAGAGTTTATAAGCAGTATAGATTATAAAACCCAAAATTGACAAAGTTGGAGACTATCAATTGAGCTTAATGAACATATACACAATGTAGCTACCTTTTCAAGTGCAGAAGACAAGTGGTTGTAGCCATAAGTGATGAGCGAGATAGAGCCGTGATGGAGAGAGACAAACATAGGGGAGTGTGTGATTTTGGCAAGTTGTGGGGAACAACTAATAATACGTCTCTTATATATAAAATTATTTTATTTGAGGCACTAGATAATACCAATTCTGAGTTCTACTGTGTTCACTCACATGTTGATTAGAATGACACATTGCCACGTGAATTATCCTTGTAGAAAATTTTTACCATACTATTAGCAACGTAATAACATGTGTAAGAAAATTATACAACAGTCCTATCAAATGACTCTATTTTTTTTTTATATTTGCTAGTTTATTCAATACTTTAGTTGATATGACATTGTTTTGTAACATTTTTTTTCATTTTTCACTATACATTTTCTTAATTATAATAATTATATTATTTCTATTATTTACAGTATAATATTATTTACATGTCGACTCAAAGGGCAGTAGTAGGAAAGAGCCAACCAGAGAAAAACTTCAGTCTTTCTCCACAGAGAAAGAAAAAAGGAGACTAATGAATTTACATCCTCATTTATAATTATATAGGTACATTTTATATATTGGTGACAAATTATATTGTTTTGTGTTATATTACAATCCCTTAGTATATAAGCGATCCATACAAGTTAGATTTCTATCATTGTATTTATTCGCATATAAAAAGGTTGAGCTCAAAATTTTTTGTATAGAAAATTCTCTTAATAATCTCCCATTCTAGATGACATGTCAATATTCTGATAAACTGTCTCTTTTGTCCTCTTTTGAAGGGTCCAAAAATTGAGCCACACTAGGTGAATCAACATGTTCCTGTAATTAGATGCAAACCAAACTATCCCAATCTGCCATCCTTTTTAGTTATTCATATTAGATACACATATTACCTTTGCCTAGCAACCCCACCAGTTAGTCCCTTAAAATTTTTATCTTATTCCATTCAAATTTAATATTTAATGTAAATCTCCATTAAATATGAAGAGAAACTTAACTGCAAAAATGATATAGCCAGTAAAAATTGTTAGAAATAGACATGCCCAAACTTAATATGGTAAGAAGCCATAACCAAAATAGCTCACTCTCTATATAATTCTTAGTAATTTTGAGAGGAATTATACCAATGATATGAAGCATGAGTTCAAGGCATCTTTTACCCAAATAACATACCGATCTGCTAATGGAAGAATGAGATTCAACATTTAATTTCAAACAATTCTAGGTTGAAAATATTCAATATCAAAGGGAAGATAGCAAAAAATGATTATTCTATTGCTTTAGTGAGATATCTAAGCTACATTGTCAAATTGATAATCAATTTTAAATTATGTTTTGATTATTCTATTGCTTTAGTGAGATAGCAAAGAAAACCTTGTCAAAATGATGATTCAATAAGCATCTTTACACGATGCAATTAGTACAAATTACACAAAGACAAGATTCAAACTACCAACAAATAAAGAATGATATTCCTACATTATTATCATTCATTAAGACATGCATTTTAAGTGCATCAGTTGAATTTCAAAACTTTAAATTGGAGATAAGTTCGCATAGACCACATTTTGTACTGTTATTATTGTGTAAATTTTTTTAGTATAAAACTTTATAATTTGCACAGCTCTTAAAATTATAAAAAAAAAAAACTATAAGTTTATATTATAGAAAATATAATATAATACTAAATGCAACTATATTATATATAATTTAATTTGTATTATCTCATTAAGTTTTAGTGGAAGTTGTGAGAATGCACATGACTTTTGCTAAATATTTTAACAAACTTGTACTATTGACATATATCTCCTCCCTTAACTCTCTCTTCTAATACAATGTTCTGCATGCTCAACATTATTTTTAGCTTAAATATAATTATAGCACTATCTATCAAGTTTCAAAATTTTGGTTTTGAAGGTTGACATCTTGTTGGTGACTATTAGTGTTAACATGGACATTTAGAGTTTCACCATTTGAATGTTAGTGGCACTCACAGTACTACTCTTTTCCCATGTCTTCTTGTGATATGTCATATATGATTATACCATATATGTAAATTAGATGTATAAAAATGTATAATAATATATGATATTTATCATTATAATTTCTAAGAATTATAATCAAGATATATAGGTGAAATTAATTCAAGAGTTTTGTATTTACATTATTAAGGAAACAATCTTGGAAAATGAAAAAGGATGTTATAATATAAATTAAAATCTTATCTTAAAAATTTAAAATTTCTAAATTAAATTTTTAATAATTATCTTTTAAAACGAAAAATCATTTTAGAAAAATATATATTTTATTTGAAATGTTAAAAATTTGAGAATAACAATAATAGATATTTTATAAGATTATAGCAAGATCTAAGACATTAATAAGAAGCACAAAATAGAGCCACAAACTCGACCATTGAATCAAAGAAGAAGTTGAGTACATATAGGCCTTGGAGTGAAACCAAGTCCAACCATGAATAGAAGGATGAGATATAGTGGTAGTAAAACCACCCAAAAGGCTAGGAAGATGTGTCAAAATGAAATCAACACATCTGCAATAGACTCCTAAAGGATGACAACTTGTGTAGACAAGTGTCAAATGACTATGGACGAAAGTAGCATTAAAAGCCTATGTAAATTAAATAATTACACTAACACCCCCTTAAACATAACGTAGGAGGAAAACAAGAAAAATGAGTCCCTCATACTAGCTATGTTAGGTACTCATGTACAATGCAATCTCTCATAAACAAAGAAAGATAGAAAACCCAGTGGGAAAAAAATCCTCCAAAAGAGAGAAAAGAAATGAAGAAGGTTATAAGGCCCCCTAAAAGATGATAATATTTCTGATGTAGACCGCACACCAAGAAGAGAATGAAACCCTTCCTAAAAATCTGCATGAATATGCAAGCCATCTATTGAATCATCAGAAGTATGAAGATTAGAATCAGGATCTATATGAGAGAGATATTGTGTGTACCACAAAATATGTAACTTCTTGAGTAAATAAGACCCTTCCTTTCAATTTCTCTTTATCGTTAGTAATCTCTTGATTTGAAGAAGATGCTTCAACATAATAATTTACCTCAATGTTATTCTTTTTTGGAAAAAAAGTGATATGCTCAATATATTTTTCATCTATTAATGTTCTTCATCACCAATTTTGTTACAAAAGGAACATTTTAATTTCCCATTAATTGAAATAATTTATTGAGATGATTTATCCTTTTTGAAGTTATCAGTTTTGTCTTATTTATTCCATTCCTTGTCATTTTTAGTGTTCTTTTCTCACTTTTAGCATTTTGACACTTTTCATTTCCTGTAATTAGAACTTGTGCCTCAGTGAATTTCAAGGTACCCATTTGAATTAACGTTTCTTGTTCCCTTTTAAGATCAGCAATGAAGTTATCAAGTGAGGGCATAGACCATGAGACACCAAGGGATCTTTTAGTGGAATAGAAAGTAGAGACAAATACAAAAAATTTAGAACCTAGCTTGGAAGTACAGAAAGGATTAATTGATCCTCTTTCTTGTCAATTCCACAATCTTTTAATTGCAACTATAAAGATTTAAATTTCATGAAGAAGTCTTATAATTTTGAAAAACTAGAAGGACTAAGATCTAGGAGTTGATTTTCCAACTCATGACTTATGATTTCATCAACTCTCCTATATAGTTTGTTAAGAGCTTCCCAATCTTAGTTGGGTGTTTTCAAGTTCTCTACATGAAATACTAATTCAAGAGATAGGTTTAAGCATAGAAAGCCAAGTGCTTGGTCACACTTATTAAAATACTTTTCCTTGTCCTTAGCTGCATTAGGTTCTTTTTCTATTCTCATTGTTGCCCTATATAAGCCTTTATTATTTAGTACAAGAATTACTTTCAGCTTCCAATCATGATAATTGAAAAGAGTTAGGGTTTTCATAATTACATTAAGATCGATACTACTAGACATAGATAGTTCCTTGTAGAATGTCGAAATGGAGAACTTAGATAGTTGCTTGTAGAATGTAGAAATGAAGAAAGAAGAGCACTTCATGAGGAAGTGAAGTGAGAAAAATAGGTACCACACAAAACCCCCTTGATAATATTTCCCTCCTTATATTTGGCACTTTATAAAGGAGTGATTTGTAATAAAACCCTCAAAAATTACTCAAAATGACACTTTATAATGATAGTGCATGAGTGTGTATGTTAGATTTGTGACGAAAAATCATGCACTTTTGCAAAAAATTGAACTCAATCAAGTTAAGGAGAAAAATTTATGAGCAAATGATTTTTGGCCTATTTACAAAATTATCCAGCTTTAGAAAAGAAAAAAAAAATTGCTAGAAATTTTAATCTCAACAAAATAATTAATTTCCTAAAAAATAAAAAAAATAACCCTCTGAGTTATCCCCCACCCCTGCGTAGGAAAGAACCAAGGGCTTAAAAACCATATGACCAGGGTGGAATAAAAGAGAAGGTGCTCGAGTCTACCTTTAGGTGCCAGAACAAACCAACCCGCTTCTACATGGGAGTCGACCCATCCTACTATAGCAAACATGCCTTGCAGATTGTCTTCGAGGTGCCTACAACTGAACCAGCCATTGTTCAAGCACTCCCACACAACTGTGTTGCACAAAACTGCCAAATTGCACACAATCAAAAAATATATGACTTTGGATTCAAACTATCTCTCAATGCTCCGATACCATATAAGATTATAGTAGGATATAAGAGATTAATAAGAAACAAAAAATAGAGCCAAAAATTTGACCATTGAATCAAAGAAATTGAGTACATATAAGACTTGGAGTGCAACCGACTCCAACCATGAATGGAGGGATGGACTATACTAGTAGAAAAACCACCGAAAAGACTAAGAAGATGTGTCGAAATGAAATCGACATGCCTCCAATAGACTCCTAAAGGATGTTGACTTTTGTAGACAAGTGTCAAATATCTATGGATGACTAAGTAGGATTAAAAACCTATGTTTAAATTAAATAATTCCACTAGAACAATTTTTATTAGTATAAGTGGGGTTTATCATGGAAAAAAGTTTAGCATACCCTTGAAATGACTAAAAGATGACGAGTTTGACTTAAAATGTGTAGAATATAAGTGATAGATATATGGTTTGCAAAGAACCCTTAAAATTATTGAATTTTGATATGCACTAGAGAATGAGTTCCCTACAATTGATATTTATACATAAATAACACATCTGAGTGCAATGATGGAGTAATAGAGAGAGTGAGGTAGATATATTGGGGAAGATAGAGAAGAGAGAGATAGAGTTGGAAGGGTTGCAGTAACCTTTACTCCTGTGTTTGGATCATTCACTTTCATTAGTGTAATTGAATTTATTTCCATTTCAGAAGATATTTTCCCACCCTGTATGAAATTAGTGGGAAACACTTCTAAAAAGTTCCCATTCGATTTGAGTTCCAGTGGTGTACAAAAAGTGCATAGGTTCAAGGTTGGGGAAATTTCGTCGATCCAAAATCCAAGCCTTACAATGAGAGACAAGGATGTAATCATTAATGAGGTTGAATTTTTTATGTTGAACAGTAAGGATAACCTACTTTGAAGTAATAAAAAGGTATAGGATAGTGGAAACACATCTGAAGTTGAGGAAAATTCAATTCTCTACCCTGTAATAAAATTATATTACATTCAACAGTTACTAAAGGAAAAAAAAATATGATATTAATTAATTTTATTGTGTTTACCAATATTATTGGCATATCTTTGCACTACGTGGGATTTTCTATTTGTTTGTGCACGTATTACGACAGATGGCACATCTATCTTGTTACTAGTATTTAAAATTAGTAAAAAAAATTACTTGGCAGTAGTAGACTAAATAAGAATGATGCCAAAGAGGGATTGTACTGAGGTAGCGCTAGCTTTTGTGTGAAGGGAAGTCACCTAGTCTATAGGCAAGTAGTGGGGTATTGGGAGGGGGTTGTCATTCACTATACACATTTCGTTCTAATATAGTTACCTTCGGTCCTTTTGAGTTCAAACTTGTTTGATCATGAAGCTTTCCTTTCTTATAATCCAACTCATTATTTGTAAAATAGTTTGGGTTTGTTTGTTTCAACTATGTTTTTAGTTGCAGTGTCCTGTTAGCACAACATTATTATAATAAGCCACATAATTGTGTTAAGGGGTGCTACTTGAATGAACTATCCATGAAGACCACTTTGTGGACAACAAAATACTAGATTTTTCCTTCCAGTTATCATGTTTTGTAGAGGAAAGATGCATTTTGTGAATACATTTTGATGCACATTCCAAGCTATAGAGACAATTTTTACCACCTAAAGGATAAAAAAATATGTGATGTTAATAGATTGTGTGTTAGACGCCACAAAGGTCTCTAACATTCTAGAATCCAAGTAACACAATCTATCTTCATGGGGAAAGATAGAAGTAGGGGGAGTTGAAGGATGACCTATGTCTAGATTCTACAATCTTTGAAAGCAACTTACTATTATTTTCTCTATGCTTTCTTTAAATAGATTGAAGTTTACAAGTGCTAGATTCAGATCGTTTCCTTGTTTTATTCTCATATGATATCTCCTTTAAGGATTTATCTTACTATTATGAATTTTTTGTTGTCTCTCCCCAGTCCTAATATGAATTATTATATAATTAATCCATGCAAGATGAATTGATGTGCTTCCTTCTTGAGAAATGGAAACATGATTAGATACTGGACACGGGAATGGGTTTCATGATCCACTTTATAGTCTAAGGCATTTGTAGGATGACAACAATAATGGTCAATGTAGAAAGTCGTTTGATGATTTTAATGTTGCAAATCATATGCATTTTTTGAGGCCATAGCTAATAGTACGTTACTACCATTTGAACACCTGTGGTTTTCATCCCCTGTATGCAGAGAAAATTATAATACAATGGTTATATAGTTATTTAAGAAAAGTTTTTTTTTTTTTATGAAATTGAGGTATTGTACACATTCAAACATTAATGTACATATAGTTATTACTATGAATCGATTGAGTAATAATTACTAAGTGAATATATTATTTTGTTTCTTATTTCTATGTCCAAGTAGATTTACTCAAATCGCTATTTATTTTTGTTAATTATAGATAGAAAATCATTAAAAAGTTGAAGACAATGTAAATCAACATAATGCAACTTTTAAATCTATTTTTTGTTTCAAAATAGTTTATCTTGTTTATAAAATATTTGTTAATAAATTATTTGTTTAAATTTTCTTTATTTAATATAACACTAGGATTTTTTTTTAAACTTCTGATTGCATATGTGAATTTTTTTTTTTTAAATAGATAGGCTATAATTTAAACATATTTCCTCCCTAATTCATATCTTTTATAAATTGAAGGGGTTACTCACGAGATCTAGCTATTACTAATCAAATGATAAACAATCCAAGGTTTAGATTTTAAGAACAAGAGTTTCAACATTCCAACTGCCAAAGCCTTGATCAGTTACATTGCTGAGAGTTTCAGCACGGATTGAAACAATATAATTCTTAAACTCGGAAACCTTTTCCATTTACGAAATGCATCGACATGTACAAATGCATCCAGCCTATTACAACAAGATAAACATCCCCTTATTTTGTAATATCATATGAGCATAACATACATCATATTAAACAGAAAAGGAAGCTACTGCTTGTCTTTTTAATTCTATATAGATATAAAACATAAACTTCTTCTGTCCGGGAATCTTCTCCTTTATCTTGTCCATCAAACCTCCATTATGCCTAAAGTCGTCCAAAATTCCTGCCAGAAGATTTCAATGAATTCAATTTTGTTAAGTGTTTTCCAATAATTGGAGACGTCCGCTTTTCATTACAAGCGATAAGATGTTACCAAAGCAATATTTTTATTTTAAAAAAAAATCTTAAAAATATTCGTCATACAGTTTTCTAATTTATTAAATGTAAAACATAGGACTCATTACAAGCGATAAGATTTTACTCAATGATTAGATAGGTCAGTCAAGACTTTTATGTTTAAAAAAATCATTGAGATTTTTTCAAAATGACTGAATTCAAGCAAATCGAAAAGAAATAAAATGTTGGTCATAGCTACGCCTATGGCCGGCCAGCGTAGTACATCCGAAGCCGGCCAAAGTCTCCCCACAATAATTTATCTATTTTATCTTTCTCAACCCTAAAACTACGATATTTTTGGATCCACTTTTCATTTATTCTGAATACCTTGATTGAAGTTGCGACTGCAGTGAGATTGGTTGAAACAACTGTGCGTAGATAGTTTTGGCTCGTGTCTTTTTTAAAATTTCAGCTGTGATAGAGTTTAGTAAAACTTTCCTCCAAACTCTGCTCTTTTTTTCTCATCGGCGCGTTGACAGCAAGATGCAATTTGTGCAGAATCTTGAGGTAAGTCATTTGCCTTTGGTTTCGACACTTCGTCAGTCATATGAGAAATTTATTGTACACAAGATATCTATTCTTTTTTTGTTTAAATCTCTTCATCTGGACGGCGAGAAATTGTTTTTGAAGTACAGGGTTGAAAACCTTGGTAGATGCTCTAATGTGAGAAGGGCAGTATTTCATATAAAAAGCATTTTCTTTATAATTTCGTTGGCTGAATTTTCTGTCAAGATTGATACTGCAACAAGGACTTATTTCTGAGCCCTTCCATTTGGATAGTACAAGTATTGTTTTCATTGATATGTAAGAGCAGTAGGTAATTCTGAAGAGTTTACATGTTTTTGCGAACTATTTGTTGTGTTTGAGGTTGTGATATATATTTTGTTCTGAAAGAAGTGGGCTTTTTTTATGGTGTCTGGTGAATTATTGAGTATATTATCCTTATCTTGTACGGTGGGTACAGCCTATAGTCTTCCATATGTGAATATATGTCAGCATTCACATTGCCAAATTTTCCTGTAATAATCAAATTTGCATCAGACACTTTTCCGCCATGAATGCTCTATATATTCTCTTTACATATATTTACTTGGGTGCCACTTTTTCTTTGTTTCCCACTTCATTTTAGCAAGAAAAACATCTGTCTACACCTGATTGATCTGGAATTTTTTAGGAGTGGCAAATTTGGTACAACTTAAAATAGACAATCTCAATAGGTAGCCCTCTATGATGATTCGACGTTTTTCGTCTATTAGGTCCTGTACGATTGATGCAAATGACTGCTGATATTAGGCATCTTTGATGGAGCTAAGTGAAAAATTCTCTTGAAATGTAATAGCCAAAATCATTGTCATTGTCATTGGTTTGAAAAAGGCACGACCATTGGGGAATAGATGCACCTCTATGGATGAATACAAGACCTTCGTTACACTCAAAACCCAGCTTTCAATGGGCATATGCCTATCAATCGATTGAACACCTAACAGTGGAATTTCAGACCCTGAAGTTTGACTTCATTTTTCTTTCGAGAATATGCACTTAACAATGCAATTTTGATCCCTATGCCCATAAAGCAAAAAATTGCCTTTCAAAAGCGAGTCTTTGTTTTCTCTATCATTGGCGTAACATTGTGCACTTGATAACACTTTCCCTGAACATGATAATGCAACTCTATTTTCCCTCAGACATGCAACTTATGATGTGAATTATGTTTCCCGTCATAGAAGGGCACCCTTCACAGTTTGACCACAGTTTTATTTATACTCTGCATTTATAAGTGCACCCCAATAAAGGAATCGCTACCCCGAATTTGCAAACATACTTTCATTGTTTGGTTATGTTGTCAACTTGTCATTATATGGGGTTATAACCTCTTTTTTTTTTTTTTTTTTTGCACCTCTTCTTCCTGATTAATTTGAAACCCTATTGTCGATCCTGCAAAGATACATAAAACAGAAGATGAAAACCCCAAAGTCGAGAAAGACATCCCTGATTAATGACTTATGTTGACAAAGCATTTTATATTTCAAAAATGAAAGATCATATCATTTCTTATTGAATACACAGAGCATTTCAATTGAATTTATTTGAATTAAAATTGTGTGCCCACTTGTCATCCAAATTTGATCTGCCACATCACAAATTATTTTAATTTTGTTTTAACTAAAAAAATCCCCCGTTCTACTAATCTCATTAGCATATGTCAATCAACATCCATAAGAACAGCTTTTTTTCATCCAAAATTAGTGTATTCCTTGGCCAATATGTTAGTTTGCAACTCTATCAACCAAGTCCGATGAAATGGGCAAAAAATCCTACTTTAAGGAGGAATTAGAATTGCTCCCTTCGTTCCAACGATCTTTCAGGTGTCATTCAAATTTCAAACTACCAGAGTATGTGGAAATCTACTCTTAAAATTTGATAATAAATAAATATGTTGTATTGTATAATGGTTTTGATCTGGTCACTATTGCTTCTACAGAAATTAGATTGAAAACGAATATATTAAATAAGATATTTTCTATTTCATTATGTAGTTGGAAAAAGTGCTTAATAAGCTTGGATTCCTTAGGGAAAAAAGGTCCTATTGGTGGTTAGATAGGATACAATAGTATGAATGTCAATCTATATTCCATGAAAAATCGATGTTAAACATCCCAATTGGCATGATATTCAAGATTGCTACAATGATCAGTCATCAGTAATATTGTATTAAGACATACAATTGGCGTAACCGTTGCATCTCCTTTCGATGCAAGTGCTGCTAGTTTATTTTCATTAATGGTAACAACAGCTCGTTTTTCTTTCTCAAGAGAATAAAAATTAAAAAATTCTTTATATCTGCACATAACTATAAATGGGCAGCCAAACAGCCAATTGTATTTTTGAAATATCAAATATACAGTCTTTCTTTTCTAGATTTATTGTTTGCTCAGTTCTGAACGGATATAGTAAAAGTTTATTTTTATGCAATGAGCTGTGTATGAAAGATAATTTTTCAATTTAGCCTTAATGTTGTAATCATTCTCCTTCATTGATGGGTGTGCTTTGCAGAAATTACAGAAATATGGCAATTGAGGTCTGAAGAGTCAGAGCATCTAGAGTCAGAAGATTTTGAACAATGGCAGTCCAAGATGTTATTTGCAGGTTAAACGAGTTACCAGAAAGCATTCTCTCCTCGAACATTATCTCGCGCCTTCCCCTCATTGATGCCGCACGCTCCTCCATTCTCTGCCGTAAGTGGCTTCTCCTTTGGACTAAAATTCCCCATCTTCATTTCTCTCCTGATTTTTTCAGCTATCTATTCCATCGAGAGGAAGAAGATGGTATAAGCTTCGGAGAGACAATGGAGCACATTCTCATGCGGCAGGATGCCCCTCTCGAAAGTTTTGACTTTCATATTTCTAGTATGTCTTGTCATTCTACATTTGAGAATGTATTGGAGAAAATTGACATACAGCAATACATTCATCATGCAGCCAAACAAGGAGTGAAAAAGATGCTTCTTAAAGTTGATGCCGATTTGAGAGGCATGAAAATGGGCTTACCTATTACTGTTTTTGGTTGTAATGCCCTCCTGTATTTGGAACTTTCCCGCTTTGTGATTCCAGAAATTCCCAAGCCCACCTCATCTGAGAATTTTGCATTCCTGAAAACTTGTTGTCTACGTAATATTGAGAATCTGACCGACAAGAGTCTGCAGGAACTCCTAGAACTATGCCCGGTTCTCCAGAAGTTGGTGCTCTTAAGTTGTAAAGAGTTGATAGATTTGAAAGTCCAGGCTGCCAATCTCAATTGTTTGATCTTATTAGGTTGTTCTTGTGTACAATCTTTGATAGCAGACTGTCCGCAACTGTGTCATGTCAAAATAGGTAGCGATTCCAGCTTAGCTAAAGTGCAGATAAATTCTTATAATTCGGTTGAGCTCAAAGTATGGGATTGCTACATACTATCCAAATTGCAGATAAATTCTTGTGTGTTTTTACAAGAGGTTGGATCGCTTGAAGCACTGCCAATTGAAGGACATTCAAGTATTGAATCGTGGAGAAAATTATCCCATACGGGATGCCGATCATCAAGATTACTTGGCTTATCTATTAGAAGTTTCTCATCGTCGGGATTCCGTGGCTTCTCCTGTCCATTAACTCTTGTCGGCATCTTTCCTGACCTTGAAGAACTCAGAGTATTTGCATCCATGATGGTAACATTTTTTTTTTTCATTCATTTGAGATCTAAAGTTTTCTCAAGCAAGATGTTCGGTTTTATCACATCAATCTGTCATTTCTTCTATGGCAGGGAAGTACAGTGGTAAGGGAAGAAAAGATGGAAGTGATATCAGACTTCATGTTTCCAAATCTGAAGAAAGCATCTCTTTATATTTCATCACATTGGAGCGAAGAAGATGTTACCGTGTTGGGTTTTGTTCTCAGAAATTCTCCTTCATTGAATACTTTAACAGTAAATCAGCCGTATTGCTTTGTAGATTTTGACGAGCTGGAGTTCAAAAATCTTTTACTAAGTCTGAAACGGGCATCAGAAGAGGTAGAAATAAAAGTGGTGAATGAAGACGGTGAAGAGGATAAAGAGGAGTATTACGTGGAACCAGATGATGAATCTCAGTTTTGGAATGATGTGGAAGAAGAGGACGGGCCAATGTACCGTGATCACTCTTGGGATTTTTAATATGAATATGTAAATTTATGCTCATCCTTCATGTTTTTTGTCTTTATGAATAGTGCAGATATATTACTGTAACAATCGTATACAGAAGCTTGAATGCATCTATGTGATGACTGGTTTAGCTGTCCACAAGTACATAGCTATTGTAAGGATTTCGTGTCTGATCTCATTTGTTAAGTCTAGATTCGTTCTATGGTGTTCGGAGTGCATATTAAATGACACAAGACAGAATTATCTAATGTTGCATAATTTTTTAAAGTTCTTTCATTCCTATATTTCAAAACATCAATGTATTTCTTCAATGATAAACTCTCCAAACATCAAGCCTACTACACTTAAACTAAACTATCTTTCATTTATTTTAATTGAAAGGTTTTTTAGTTGTGGTTTAAAGAATGCTTTATCTAACGTGGAAGTCAGATCCACTTTTTGCGGGCTGCAACTGACTTTCGGTTCTGTCTGTCGGTCATGCTTGACTGTTCTTCGATTTTTACTGCCGGTTGCACTATATCTGTTTTTTCGGTCTGTACTGTAACTTGCATTTCGGGTTCTTTTGTCAGGTTCCACTTTATCTTTCTGCTCTGTAATGTTCGGTTTACACATTGCCTTGTGTTATTGGTTCTCTCTGTACTTAGTCATTTTTGGTGATCTTCTAATCTAGTCTTCGGTTTGCTCTTTACTGTCTTTCAGTGTATGCTTACCGAAAGTGTTGTTTGTATACTAATGACAAATTAATGTCATCAATCTCTCCCTTCGACATTAGTATCAAAAAATTGATATGTGCAAAATACTAACAAAATGTTAAGTATATACAACATATATAATCCTTAGTCATTTAATGACTCCCCTATGTATATGTCGGTATATATGTACATTTCATATATTTTCATTCTCCATATACATATCTACCTTTTGCCCATCTCAATGAATGTACATAACATTTTCTTTGATATTTTGTACAATATATCATTTCCTCCTTTATTTGATATTAAGGGCAAAGGTTGTTTACCTTTAGAGCTTATCAAAAATCTGTGAATGAGAAGACTTCATGTCTTCCATCATTTTCTCCCATTGCTCTCTTAGGTTTTCTAGAGCCATATGCTCAAGTGTTATCTTTGAATGCATATCATAGATGTTTTCTGCTACAGACATCTCAGGAGTTGCTATCACTTGCTGATGACATGTAACTGATTAAATGTTTGATAATGTTAAGTTGAAGATAATGCAAGTCATTAAATTGGTTAATGGATTGTATTGTCATTGATGTCAACTTGATATCATCTCTACGGTCATGTACACAATGCCAAAGACTTCAAAGAACCAAAGGAACCAAGGTTATGCTTTCAACAATGCACAAAATTTATGTATTCACTAAGTGACAAACAACACTGACAAACAGAGCAAAGAAGAACATTCACAGTGACACCCGACGATCAAAAGCACAGTATTGCCCGATGAAGCAAAAACCACAGAGTGACCAACGAGAAAAGTCAGAAGGTTTCCCGACGAGTAAATATCCAATGATGCCCGATGGACGGAGATCATGAAGATAACTGGAGTCTCATCGATGGATCAGTCAGTCCTCACCGACGGATCAGTTAGTTATGACTGATAGAACGGAGAGTTTAGAAAATGACAAAATATCTAGCTGGCAAAGCTAAATAAGGACTTAACTGGTTGTCTTCTTTATTTTATTCGACCAGAGATAAGTGATTGATTTAAAGATGATTTGTACAATTTTCATGAAGGTATCTATGAGATAAATCAAGAGTTATGCTTTAAATCTAATTGGTTGGATTGTTTATCATGCCAAGAATCAAAAATCAAGAAACAATGAATACTATGTCTATATAAGAGACAAGCTTAATTCTTTTACAAATGAGATTAAGGGAAGTGAATAAAAAGAGGATGCTACAGAGAAACTGATGAAGAACAACTTCATGCAGTACTGATCAAACAAGCTGAAGGAAGAGCTAAAAAATTCTGCAGACACTGACAAACAGTGAGAACAACATCACAGAGCAGAAAGTATGGAGCACAAGGATTGAATTGATACATTGGTCAGAGAGGTAATGTACTTAAATAGATCTGAAAATCTACAATTCAAAGTTGCAATATGAATAGGTTATAGTGTAACGTCATTTTAACCATTGAAGCATCAAGTCTCTTAACCGAGCAAGACTTAATAGTATTCTATATATTAAGGTATATCTCAAGGAGTGCCAAAAAGGTTGATTCATGAAAGTAGCATTGGACTTGCCCAATACCTATTGACAGTCTAAGAAGGAGGTTGATTCAAGGATGGTAGCAATAGATGCTCGATACTAAGTGACAACCTCTATGTATAAAATCCTCTAACAAGGTTACACTTAACAGTGTGTTTGTAACCTTTAGCAAGGTTGGCTCCTAACAGGGCTCACTTCAGAAGAGTGAAAATTTGGGGTACCAGTCCCAGTGGTTTTTCCCTTAACAAGGTTTCCACATTAAAATTCATGTGTTATGTGTGTATGATTCATTTCTTTACAGCTTTGCATCTTACATAGCTAACTCTGGATTGATCGCTATACTCTGCTTATTTACTGAGTTTCGGTAAATAGTTATACAGCTTATCGGTAATCAAGGAGAATAAGGATTGACAAAGAAAACTGACAGACAATTAATCATTATTAATATTTCATAGCATGCATCTTGTAGGGAAAGGATAATCTAAGATTTATTGATTAAGTGGTTAAAGTTTTAAGGATAAATTTTTAGGCCAATGATTACCCCCCCTCCTCAGTTATTACTAACAATTGGTATCAGAGCTTGTGTGCTAAGAAAGAAAGGTTTCAAGACCTAAGCTAAATATCACAAGATGAACAGACGAGATGTGCCCAAGCTTAACAAAGATAATTTTTCTTCATGGCAGAGAAGAATAAGACTCCACTTATCAGGTATTGGTAATGATGTTACTCAATACTTAGATACTGAATATGTATTTCCCACAAGAGAACCAGTAGTAGATCAATTAAGAGAGAAGCATGAGCACAACTACATGGTAATAGAGCTCTTTTCCTCACTCTCTGATGCTAAATTTGAAGATGTCAGAGATTGTAAAACTACAAAGAAGATGTGGGAAAAACTGAAGCTTGTACATGGAGGTGATGCAAATGTTCTGAGAGCCAAGGCAGAAAGCCTTAGAGGAAATTTTGATGATCTTAGAATGAAAGAAGGAGAAAATATCACACAGTACAACACAAGAATCAAAGAAGTAGTCAATGCTATACAAGGAGTTGGAGGTACACTTGAAGAGGTGATGGTGGTAAGTAAAATCTTAAGAACCTTACTGCCTATATATGCTATTACAGTTTCTTTCATTCAAGAAATGAGAGCAGTAGAAAATAATACAGTTATTCTTGATAGTTTAATTGGTAGACTGATTTCATTTGAGATGAATAAATTTGATAATAGTGTCTTACGAAACTTAGAGTCTACATTTAAATCTTCTATGAGAATAAGCAAATCAAGTCATAGACACACATCTAGAAGAGATAGTGAAAGTGAAAGTGAAGAAGAGGATCTAGATGAAATAGAAGCACTTATGGCTAGAATAATGCAAAGAGGCAAAGGTAAATACAAAGGCAAGTTACCACTTGTATGCTTTAATTGTAAAGAGATTAGACACTTTGCTGCAAGATGTCCTAACAAAAGAAAAGATGACAGAGTTAATGACAGGTCTTTTGAGAAGAAATCTGACAGAGGTGATAACAAAGATTATAGAAGTTGCCGACAATCAGAAAGAAGAGATACCTGAGACTACAAGGACAAAGGCAAGAAATATGGCTACTTAGCTACTTGCAAAGATGAAGATACTGGCACCGAACCTGATGAAGACATCGAGATGGTGTTTGTGGTTCTGAAAGATTATTCAGATGTAGATGAAAGGTATGTAGAAACTGCACTCATATCTAAAGTTAGCAAGAATGACATCTGGATTATAGATAGTGGTTGCCCTCACCACATGACCGATGACAAAGAAAAGTTTAACACTTTTGAGTATTACAATGGTGGTACAGTAAGAATGGGTAATGATACACATTGTCCAGTTGAAGGTAAAGGAACTATAATGTTGAATAACCTGATTAAATGTGAAAATTCTTATTGTGTAAAAGGATTGAATTATAATCTATTAAGTGTTTCTCAGTTGAATAATTCAGGTCACAGAGTAGCATTTGAGAATAAGAAGGCAAAGATCTTCAATGAATCAGGAAGATTGATTGGTACCGGTGAATAGACAAAGGGTAACTTATTATATCTGAATGATACTAACACTACTTGCTTAATGGATAGAAACAAAGACATATGGTTGTCGCACAAAATATTGTGTCATGTGAATTTTGATAACATGATGAAAATAAGCAGAAGGAGAAATGTAAGAGGCTTACTGACGATGTCAAAGCCTGAAAACATCATGTGCAAGAATTGTTAAAAAGGTAAGATGACAAAGTCTAGTTTCAAAAGAAAAACCCATACATCTGATGATATTCTAGAACTAATCCATACTGATCTATGTGGACCAATGAGAACAAAGATAGAGGGTATGTGCAAGATCATGGGGGGCCAAAAAGTGGCAATGTGAAAAAATCCACTTTTCACTCGTCCAAAAGCGCATGAAAACATTTGTTGACTTTTTAGTAGGCCTGGGTGTCATTACACATGGGAAAACCTGACACCAAAGAACAAGCCTAATTGGGTACATGATATTTTTGGGTACCTGAAAATATCGGGTACCCAAAAAAATTGCGTACCCAAAACCTGTCACATAAATCAAAAACCTGTGAGCCGCTTTCCTCATTTCTCTCATTGTTTTAGGTTTGGAAAATGGCTAGAAGTATAATATACATGATTTTTTCAGGTTCATGATTGCTCCAACAACAAATTCAACTCCACAGTTTATCCGGTAAGTAAATTCTTGCTATGTACGGATTAATTTTTTTTATTTTCATGTTAAATGTAGTTTTTTTGGTAAAAATGGGGTTTTGTATTATTTTTTTAATAATATATGAAATCAATTTCAAATTTATATTTGTATATTATTTAATCAGGCATGGCTGACACCAATGAAGATAATAACCCTCCCCCGCCAAATAATGATCCCCAAAACAATCCATAACCGCTTCAAAACCCTCAATCTTTAGAGGATTTGATACAAGAGAATCTAAACACTATACGAGGCTTCAAAAACATGTATAAGAATATACCTATGTTAGCTCTTATGCTTGCCACCCTAAATACCATTGTTGAAAATATTGACACCCTTACGCAACAACATAATGCTACTCTTCATTGGCATGATGATATGCACACCCAATTTGATGACGGGCTTAACCATGATGGGATTGCTACCCTTAATATAACTAAGAAAGATATAGCCTCCCTTTTTTTTAATCCTAAAATCAAATTAAAAGTTGACCCCAAAAAGCCAAAATTATCAATAAAATGGTGCACAAACGAAGCAATGCGCACACACTTTTGGGATCGCTGGTGGATGGTTTTTGATAAACCACCCCATAGCAATTTGGAGCTCCCTTTYTATTTCATAAAAAAATTGTATGCTGAGTTTGTGCTTGGTCACAATGTTAATTATTGGAGCATGAGGCCCAACATGGGCGTAGGTGGAGGAGCTCCTTAGACTAGGCCATTTGCCTAGCGCAAAAAGGCCACTACCTTTGTCCCCCCACTGATGTCGCACCCCCTCCTCTAGTGCAGCATCCTGATATCATTGCAGAGGCTACCTCACAGAGTATTAGGGCCATTCACATGCTGAGTGATCAATTGATCACGCAGACTAGGTCATTGTTGCCTCCTAGTGTGGATCATACTGGCGCATCGACATCTGGCAATAGTTCATATGTATGCGTACCCCATACTTGCATTATGTGCAATAATTTGTGCTTTAGACCACTTACTGATGCTGATACATATCAGTATGTTATTGATGAGGAGGACAAAGGAGACGCAACTATAGAGGTTGCAACACCTCATGGAGCATCTGCGTCTCATGAGAGTGCTGAGGAGGGGTACGCAGAGCCATCGAGTCATGTTGATACGGTAAGAGTAAACTTTATAAATAAATTTGTCACATGAATTATTTAATTTAAAATTTATTTATTTATTTAGATTAGATTTAATGACTACATGCACTTATATATATATATATATATATATATTTGGTCCATTTATGTTCAGTTTATGATAGAGGAGGAGTTGAGGCAGGTGGATGACTCCACACTTTTGGCCATTTCATTTGGCCTTGACACCTACATGGTATATTATAAATTATGTACCCATTAGTTTTTTTTTTTATTATTTATTGTACATGCTAAAATCTCTATCAATTAGAGAAATAAAATTCATACATAAATACTAATATATTGTCATCTTATTGTACTCTTGCAGGTCTCAGTTGATGTTAGTGGGGGCACAAGGGGGTTCCTTCCTCATGCATCGACAAAGGAAAGGTAATTAATTGTTTAAGATTAATTATGCATGCATATGTATTTTACTTGTGTGTGGTAATAAATATTTTACATGCACTTTATTGTATAGGGTGTGGCTCAAAATGATGTCTCAACATAGGTTCAGGAGCCTGGGCTAACAGGCATCTTGATTCGGGGTGATAGCCTGATTGTACGTAGATTTGTACATATTGTTATTTGTATTTTGTAACCAGGGATGTTATGATGAAGTACATTTATATATAATTGACTATCTTTTTTACTCTCATAAGTTACTCCTAGTGCGAGAGAGGCCCCACGAGAATCATTCCTATCTTTGTTGAC
>MU220309.1:242105-255554 GCA_018584345.1 Thuja plicata | reverse complement strand
AGAGTTACAATTTTGCATTGACAACATTTGGCTACATTGTGCATTTTGGCCTAAAAGGTGTTGAAACTGAAAAGTATTGGTTGGAACATGTCATACATACTAAAACAAACCTATTGAAGCCTTGAAATCTCCTAGAGTTGACTATTTGTAGATTTTTCCCATCAGGACCTAGAAGGGTCACTTGGAACACTTCTACACTATTGCTCATTTTGGGTTGTTTCTTGGTTCACCACCCTGATCTCTGCATCAATCACCCACACCACCTCCTATCCTGAGGGTCTCTAGTAATGAAGAGTGTAGGGGTGTGTGTATCTGGGAGGGGACTAATGTAGAGCCTGAAGCACCAGTAGGAAATAACAAATGCATATATGATCCAATATCACTACCAGAGTCCACTTGACTCAACCCATGCAACTTCTCATCAAATGTGTCTAGGCCCTCAATTGTGATGCGTACATCTCCAACCTGTATACCTTGCTCTGTAGCTATAAATTGATCAGTGGGTGCAGAGCACTTTGTATAGTGTTGTGAACTATTATGTGTCTAAGTAGATGGTGTAGAGTGCTCTGTAGAGTGCTGTGAACTATGATGTGCCTGGCAAGATGGCATGTCATGTGGCAGTGGAACTATAGGACCCCATACAACTCTGATGACATCTCTAACTAAATGTGTTGGGATACTCTGCATGTCTGCAATATAAGAATAGGACTGTAAGAGATCCTCCAAAAATTAAAGTGCCACATCCAAATGACAATGATAGCTAGAAAGTGCTCGTATCTCTCCAGGTGGAGGAAGACCAAAAGATCTATACATCTCATCACTAACCCCTGTACTAGTACTAGATGAAGCCTCAGTTGACGATCTGCCTCAACTCGGTCTAGTAAAAATATATCTCCCCACTATATCTGAAGTGATGGAGTGGCTATAGATGTGATCTCACCTATCCTATCCACTAATCCCATTTGGGAAGTAATGACTACTCTATCTACGGTAGCAGCCATTGTCGGTGCCACTACCGGAGTCTTGTGCCCAACTAGCTCTTATGAGTATGTATAACACGATCATCCCTATGATAATGATCATGGTCGGAAACTCTACCATGCCCTTGACCATAATATCTAGGTAGATCTAAATAGTTGACCCTAAGTCCCAAGCAGAACTCAGCGTACAACTGCAGTGCAAAATATAATGGAATCTAGTCGTTATTTGGATAACGACCATGTGCTACAAGAAAATGAGGGTATATCATGCATGAAATCTGAGGAATCCTACACTGTGTAACTTGATAAGCCCTCACCTTGGTCTTCCCATCATAAAATAGGAAGACCTCTCATTTGATTATTTCCTTGGGGACACAGTTCTGGACCGTCTCCAAGGAAACATCACCCAAAACCTCAGCTCTCAACTCTCAAAAAATAGTATCTACAACCCATGGTGTGAAAGAAGAATGGGATCTCAATCTAGTAGTCATGTCCTCTAAACTCCTCAATATATTGGCACAAATATTTCTATATATGTAATCTGACCCAGACGTGTAGATTTTCTCTCTAAGTTTACCCATCTCTATCTGGGTTGTCAGAAAAATACTTTCCAGATCAGGAGTGTGATGTGCATCCTTAGCTGGTACATCATGTGTAGGTACATCCTGGGAGGCCATCTAGATGTAACATGTACATGAAAGCTAAATGTTAATAATTAAGTACTTGATTAAACATGTTATAATTACGTGTAAAATGGAAACAAATATATCTATGAATATATATAAAATAATAAATTTCTTACTTGGGACCTCCTATTAGGTCTTAAGGGTCCTATTAGGTTAATGTTAGAGTTTATGTCAAGATTTATAATTCAGTTTCATTTTAGGACCTTAATTTGTTAGAGTTTCATGCTAGGGTTTCATGTAACCTGGTTCAATATGGTTAAGGTTTCATGTTAGGGTTTCATGTTTAACCTGATTCAATATGGTTAATGTTCCATGTTAGGGTTAAAATGTTAAGTTTATGTTGATTTATGTTTCAGTTTCATGTTAGGGTTAAAATTTTAAGTTTATGTTGATTTATGTTTCAGTTTCATGTTAGGTCCTTAATTTGTTATTTGTTTCATGTTACCTAGATTGATGTTAGGACCTTTCATATCTAGTTAAGGTTTCATGTTAGGGTTCAATATGGTTAAGGTTTTATGTTAGGACCTTTCATGTTATGTGACCTTAATTTGTTAGAGTTTCATGTTAGGGTTTCATATGGTTAGGGTTTCATATCCAGTTAAGATTTCATGTTAGGGTTCACTATTGTTAAGGCTTTATGTTACGGTTTCATGTAACCTGGTTCAATATGGTTAAGGTTTCATGTTAGGGTTAAAATGTTAAGTTAAAATGTTGATTTATGTTTCAGTTTGATGTTAGGTCCTTAATTTGTTATCTATTTCATAATTACCTGGTTTCATGTTAGGGTTTCATATCCAGTTAAGGTTTCATGTTAGGGTTCAATATGGTTACTTGGTTTTATGTTAGGACCTTTCATGTTACGTGACCTTAATTTGTTAGACTTTCATGTTAGGGTTTCATATGGTTAGGGTTTCATATCTAGTTAAGGTTTCATGTTAGGGTTCAATATGGTTAAGGATTTATGTTACAGTTTCATGTAACCTAGTTTAATATGGTTAAGGTTTCATGTTCTAGGGTTAATACACAATGTAATTTATGTTGATTTAAATGTTTCAGTTTCATGTCTAGGGTTAATTTGTTAGAGTTTCATGTGTTACCTGGTTCAATATGGTTTAATGGTTTCATGTACATTAGGGTTTCATGAACTAGGGTTAAAGTTAGAGTTTATGTCAAGATTTATGTTTCAATTTCATGTTAGGACCTTAATTTTTTAGACTTTCATGCTAGGGTTTCATATGGTTAGGGTTTCATGTTAGGGTTTCATATCTAGTTAAGTTTCTATGTAAGGGTTCAATATGGTTAAGGTTTTATGTTAGGGTTTCATCTAACTTGTTTCAATATGGTTAAGGTTTCATTTTAGGGTTAATGAACTATATTTTATGTTGATTTATGTTTTAGTTTCATGTGTAGGGTTAATTTGTTAGAGTTTCATGTTAGGTTTCAATATGGTTTTAAGGTTTCATGTTAGGGTTCAATATGGTTACCTGGTTTCATGTTAGGGTTTAATACATGATTACTTGGGTCCTATAATAGATCTTAAGGGTCCCAGGTATAGATTAACTTGAGTTCTAATAGGTCATATCCTCTTGTGTTTTAAAGGGTCATACTTGGGTTCTTAAAAAGGTTTAAATGTCAATGTAGCCCGGTCCTAAAGGGTCCTAAGGTAGATGTACTACTTGGGTCCTCTAAATGTCTTAAAATGTACTAGGACATACATACTAAGGCATGTAATAGTTTAACATCTAACTCTACATTAATAATGTACAAATAATTTAGAGAGAGAGAGAGAGATTCCTAATAAATTTACTAACTTTAAAAATAATTTAAAAACATATACATGTACAAATAATTTAGAGAGAGAGAGATTCCTAATAAATTTACTAACTTTAAAAATAATTTAAAAACAAATAATTTTTTTTATTTCTAACATTTTGTACTATGGTTTTCTGTCATTTTCTAACATGTACTAAGTTACAATTTTTCATAACATTTGCTAACATTCTAATTATAGTTTTCTAATTATAACTAAGTTATAATTTTCTAATATTTTCTAATGTTTACTAACTTACAATTTTCTATTTAATGTATACTAAAATTTTCAATTTTCTAAATTTACTAAGTTACAATTTTCTAATGTACATACTAAAATTTACAATTTTCTAATTTTACTAAGTTACAATTTTATAATATTTTCTAATGTTTACTAAGTCACAATTTTATAATATTTTCTAATGTATACTAAAATTGACAATTTTCTAATATATATACTAAGTTATGTAATTTTCTAATATATTCTAATATATACTAAGTTACAATTTGCTAATATTTTCTAATGTATACTAAGTTACAAATTTCAAACATTTGCAAACATAAATATACTATGATTTTTTAATGTTTTCTAATATTTTCTAACATTTTACTATGACTTTCTAACATACTACTATAATTTTCTAACATACTACTATAATTTTCTAACACATTCTAAAATTCAACTACCATTTTCTAACATTTCTACAAACTAAAAATTATTTAAAACAAATAATTAACTAAAATGAATATAAAACATTGAATTTACAATAAAAAATGAGAAAAATGTGTGTACTTGGTACTGGTCATCACTGGTTCACTCTAAGCCCCGGGTCCACAAAATCTAGAAAAGTAAATAGTAAAAATGAAATGGGTAGTCATAAATTTATACAAATTCTGGCAAAAAATGGCTTCATGCAAAGTGTGGCTTCAAGCCAAGTACCCTACGTGGGGTAATTTTTGTGAAGTCATGACTTTGCGCAAAGTCACCCATGTAGGGTACTTCACGCGAAGCCTATTAGTGACTTCGCGTGAAGTATTGGCTTTGCGCGAAGCTACCAATTTTTTTTTTTTGAGAAATTCTAAAATCCTTCATCCCAAAAAAAGGGACACACTATTGTGGGATCACCCACATGTCACAAAAAAGTTTCAATTTTTCACAAACAGAGGTAAACCAACCTAATATTTTGATGTCAAATGCTTCAAATTTCAATTTCACAAACATCGGAGCTCGTTTGAAATATTAATTTAAACTTTCAATTTTGCTCAATCAGAAGAAAACCCACCTACTATTTTGATGTCAAATGCTTCTATTTTAAATTGGAAGCATTTGAAATCAAAATATTAATTTAAAGTTTTAAATATTAATTTAAAGTTTTAGTTTTACACAATCTAAGGAAAACCCACCTAATATTTTAATGTCAAATACTTCCATTTTAAATTTCATGAAGATCAGATCTCATTTGAAATATTAATTTAAAGTTTCAATTTTTCTCAATCAGAGGAAAAATCACCTAATATTTTGATGTCAAATTCTTCTATTTTAAATTTCACAGAGATCTAAGCTCGTCTGAAATATTAATTTCAAGTTTCAATTTTACAAAAATCAATGGAAAACCCACCTAATATTTTGATGTCAAATGCTTCTATTTAAAATTGGAAGCATTTGACATCAAAATAATAATTTAAAGTTTTAGTTTTACACAATTAGAGGAAAACCCACCTTATATTTTAATGTCAAATGCTTCCATTTTAAATTTCATGAAGATTAGATCTCGTTTGAAATATTAATTTAAACTTTAAATTTTTCTCAATCAGAGGAAAACCCACCTACTATTTTGATTTCAAATGCTTCTATTTTAAATTTCATGGAGATCTTAGCTTGTTTGAAATATTAATTTCAAGATTAGATTTTACACAATCAGTGGAAAACCCACCTAATAGTTTGATGTCAAATGCTTCCAATTTAAATTTCACGAAGATCGGAGCTCGTTTGAAATATTAATTTAAAGTTTCAATTTTGGAAAATCAGACGAAAAACCACCTAATATTTTGATTTCAAATGCTTTTATTTTAAATTTCATGAAGATCGGAGCTCATTTGAAATATTAATTTAAACTTTCAATTTTGCTCCTGGACGTAAAACGTGTCACAAAAAAGTTTCAATTTTGCACAATCAGAGCTAAACCCACCTAATATTTTGATGTCAAATGCTTTCATTTTAAATTTCATGAACATCGGAGATCGTTTGAAATATTAATTTAAATTTTTAATTTTTCTCAATTAGAGGAAAACCCACCTAATATTTTGATGTCAAATGCTTCTATTCTAAATTTCACTAGGATCCGAGCTCGTTTGAAATATTAATTTCAAGTTTCAATTTTACACAATCAGTGGAAAACCCACCTAATATTTTGATGTCAAATGCTTCCAATTTAAATTTCATGAAGATCGGAACTTTTTTGAAATATTAATTTAAAGTTCAAATTTTCTCAATCAGAGGAAAACCCACCTAATATTTTGATGTCAAATGCTTCCATTTTAAATTTCACGAAGATATGAGCTTGTTTGAAATATTAATTTAAAGTTTCAATTTTGCTCTTGGACGTAAAACGTGTCACAAAGAATTTTCAATTTTGCACAATCAGAGGTAAACCCACCTAATATTTTGATGTCAAATGCTTCCATTTTAAATTTCATGAACATCGAAGCTCGTTTGAAATATTAATTTAAACTTTCAATTTTGCTCAATCAGAGGAAAACCCACCTAATATTTTTATGTCAAATGCTTTTATTTAAAATTGGAAGCATTTGACATAAAAATATTAATTTAAAGTATCAAATATTAATTTAAATTTTTAGCTTTACACAATCAGAGGAAAACCCACCTAATATTTTAATCTCAAATGCTTCCATTTTAAATTTTTTGAAGATCAGATCTCGTTTGAAATATTAATTTAAAGTTTCAATTTTGCTCAATCAGAGGAAAACCCACATAAAATATTGATGTTAAATGCTTCTATTTTAAATTTAACGGAGATCCGAGCTTGTTTAAAATATTACTTTCAAGTTTCAATTTTACACAATCAATGGAAAACCCACCTAATATTTTGATGTCAAATGCTTCCAATTCAAATTTCACAAAGATCGGAGCTGGTTTGAAATATTAATTCAAAGTTTCAATTTTGCTTAATCAATGGAAAACCCACCTAATATTTTGATGTCAAATGCTTCCATTTTAAATTTCATGAAGATTGGAGCTCGTTTGAAATATTAATTTAAACTTTCAATTTTTCTCCTGGACGTAAAATGTGTCACAAAAAAGTTTCAATTTTCCACAATCAAAGGTAAACCCACCTAATATTTTGATTTCAAATGCTTGCATTTTAAATTTCATGAACATCAGAGCTTGTTTGAAATATTAATTTAAACTTTCAATTTTGCTCAATCAAAGGAAAACCCATCTAATATTTTGATGTCAAATGCTTATATTTTAAATTGGAAGCATTTTTCGTCAAAATATTAATTTAAAGTTTCAAATATTAATTTAAAGTTTCAGATTTACACAATCAGAGTAAAACCCAACTAATATTTTAATATCAAATGCTTCCAATTTAAATTTCACGAAGATCAGTTATCGTTTGAAATATTAATTTAAAGTTTCAATTTTGGTCAATCAGAGAAAAACCCAGCTAATATTTTGATGTCAAATGCTTCTATTTTAAATTTCATGAAGATCCGAGCTCGTTTGAAATATTAATTTTAAGTTTCAATTTTACACAATCAATTGAAAACCCACCTAATATTTTGATGTCAAATGCTTCCAATTTAAATTTCATGAAGATCATAGCTCATTTAAAATATTAATTTAAAGTTTCAATTTTGCTCAATCAGAGGAAAACCCACCTAATATTTTGATGTCAAATGCTTCCATTTTAAATTTGATGAAGATCAGAGCTCGTTTGAAATATTAATTTAAACTTTCAATTTTTCTCCCGGACGTAAAAAATGTCACAAAAAAGTTTCAATTTTTCACAATCAGAAGTAAACCCACCTAATATTTTGATGTCAAAAACTTCCATTTTAAATTTTTACGAACATCAGAGCTCATTTTCTATATTAATTTAAACTTTCAATTTTTCTCTATCAGAGGAAAACCCACCTAATATTTTGATGTCAAACACTTCTATTTTAAATAAGAAGCATTTGACATCAAAATATTAATTTAAAGTTTTAGTAGTATAGAATTAGTGAAAAACCCACCCAACATTTTAATGTCAAATGCTTCCATTTTAAATTTCACGAAGATCGGGTCTCGTTTGTAATATTAATTTAAAGTTTCAATTTTTCTCAATTAGAGGAAAACCCACCTAATATTTATATGTCAAATGCTTCTATTTTAAATTTCATGGAGAGCCAAGCTCATTTGAAATATTAATTTCAAGTTTCAATTTTACACAATCAGTGGAAAACCCACCTAATATTTTGATGTCAAACGCTTCCAATTTAAATTTTACAAAGATCAGAACTCGTTTGAAATATGAATTTAAAGTTTAAATTTTTCTCAATCAGAGGAAAACCCACCTAATATTATGATGTCAAATGCTTCCATTTTAAATTTCATGAAGATCGAAGCTCATTTGAAATATTAATTTAAACTTTCAGTTTTGCTCACGGATGTAAAATGTGTCACAAAAAAGTTTCAATTTTGCACAATCAGAGGTAAACCCACCTAATATTTTGATGTTGAATGATTCTATTTTAAATTTCACAAACATCAAAGTTCATTTGAAATATTAGTTTAAACTTTCAATTTTGCTCAATCAGAGGAAAACCCGCCTAATATTTTGATGTTAAATGCTTCTATTTTAAATTGGAAGCATTTGACATCAAAATATTTATTTAAAGTTTCAAATATTAATTTAGAGTTTCAGTTTTCCACAATCAGAGGAAAACCCACCTAATATTTTAATGTCAAATGATTCCATTTTAAATTTCACGAAGATCGGATCTCGTTTGAAATATTAATTTAAATTTTCAATTTTGAACAATTAGAGGAAGACCCACCTAATATTTTGATGTCAAATGCTTCTATTTTAAATTTCACGGAGATCCGAGCTTGTTTGAAATATTATTTTCTAGTTTTAATTTTACACTATTAGTGGAAAACCCACCTAATATTTTGATGTCAAATGCTTCCAAATTAAATTTCATGACGATCGGAGCTCGTTTGAAATATTAATTTGAAATTTCAATTTCACTCAAACAAAGGAAACCGCACCTAATATTTTGATGTCAAATGCTTCCATTTTAAATTTCATGAAGATCTGAACTCGTTTTAAATATTAATTTAAAGTTTCAATTTTGCTCCCAGACGTAAAATGTGTCACAAAAATGTTTTAATTTTGCATAATAAGAGGTAAACCCACCTAATATTTTGATGTCAAATGTTTCCATTTTAAATTTCACAAACATTGGAGCTCATTTGAAATATTAATTTAAACTTTCAATTTTTCTCAATCACCGGAAAACCCACTTAATATTTTGATGTCAAATGCTTCTATTTTAAATTGGTATCTTTTGACATCAAAATATTAATTTAAAGTTTCAAATATTAATATAAAGTTTTAGTTTTACACAATCAGAGGAAAACACACCTAATATTTTAATGTCAAATGCTTCCATTTTAAATTTCACAAAGATCGGATCTCGTTTGAAATATTAATTTAAAATTTCAATTTTGCTCAATTAGAGGAAAACCCACCTAATATTTTGATTTCAAATGCTTCTATATTGAATTTCATAGAGATTCGAGCTCATTTGAAATATTAATTTTGAGTTTCAATTTTACACAATTAGTAGAAAACCCACCTAATATTTTGATGTCAAATGCTTCAAATTTAAATTTCATGAAGATCGGAGCTCGTTTGAAATATTAATTTAAAGTTTCACTTTTGCTCAATCAGAGGAAAACCGATGTAATATTTTGATGTCAAATGCGTCCATTTTAAATTTCACAAAGATCTAAGCTTGTTTGAAATATTAATTCAAAGTTTCAATTTTGCTCTCGAACGTAAAACGTGTCACAAAAAAGCTTCAATTTTGCACAACCAGAGGTAAACCCACCTTATATTTTTATGTCAAATTCTTCCATTTTAAATTTCATGAACATCGAAGCTCATTTGAAATATTAATTTAAACTTTCAATTTTGCTTAATCAGAGGAAAACCCACCTAATATTTTGATGTCAAATGCTTCTATTTTAAATTGGAAGCATTTGACATCAAAATAATAATTTAAATTTTCAGATATTAATTTAAAGTTTCAGTTTTACACAATCAGAGGAAAACCTACCTAATATTTTAATGTCAAATGCTTCCATTTTAAATTTCACGAAGATCAGATCTCATTTGAAATATTAAATTAAAGTTTCAATTTTGCTCAATCAGAGGAAAACTGAACTAATATTTTGATGTCAATTGCTTCTATTTTAAATTTCACAGAGATCCGAGCTCATTTGAAATATTAATTTCATGTTTCAATTTTACATAATCAGTGGAAAACCCACCTAATATTTTGATGTCAAATGCTTCCAATTTAAATTTCATGAAGATCGGAGCTCGTTTGAAATATTTATTTAAGCTTTCAATTTTGCTCAATCAAAGGAAAACCCACCTAATATTTTGATGTCAAATGCTTCTATTTTAAATTAGAAGTATTTGAAATCAAAATATTAATTTAAAGTTTCAAATATTAATTTAAAGTTTCAGTTTTACACAATTAGAGGAAAACCCACCTAATGTTTTAATGTCAAATGCTTCTATTTTAAATTTCATGAAGATTAGATCTTATTTGACATATTAATTTAAAGTTTCAATTTTAATCAATCAGAGGAAAACCCACCTAATATTTTGATGTCAATTTCTTCTATTTTAAATTTCACAGAGATCCGAGCTCATTTGAAATATTAATTTCAAGTTTCAATTTTACACAATCAGTGGAAATCCCACCTAATATTTTGATGTCAAATGCTTCCAATTTAAATTTCACGATGATCGAAGCTCATTTGAAATATTAATTTATAGTTTCAATTTTGCTCAATCAGAGGAAAACCCACCTAATATTTTTATGTCAAATGCTTCCATTTTAAATTTAACAAAAATCGAAGCTCGTTTGAAATATTAATTTAAACTTTCAATTTTGCTCCCAGATGTAAAATGTGTCACAAAAAAGTTTCAATTTTACACAATCAAAGGTAAATGGACCTAATATTTTGATGTCAAATACTTCCATTTTAAATTTCATGAATATCAAAGCTCGTTTGAAATATTACTTTAAACTTTCAATTTTACTCAATCAGAGGAAAACCCACCTAATATTTTGATGTCAAATGCTTCTATTTAAAATTAGAAGTATTTAAAATCAAAATATTAATTTAAAGTTTCAAATATTAATTTAATGTTTCAATTTTACACAATCAAAGGAAAACCCACCTTATATTTTAATGTCAAATGCTTCCATTTTAAATTTCATGAAGATCGGATCTCGTTTGAAATATTAATTTAAAGTTTAAATTTTGCTCAATTAGAGGAAAACCAACCTAATATTTTGATGTCAAATGCTTCTATTTTAAATTTCACAAAGATCTGAGCTTGTTTGAAATATTAATTTCAAGTTTTGATTTTACACAATCAGTGGAAAAGCCACCTAATATTTTGATGACAAATGCTTCCAATTTAAATTTCACGAAGATCGGAGCTCATTTGAAATATTAATTTAAAATTTAAATTTTTTTCAATCAGACAAAAACCCACCTAATATTTTGATGTCAAATTCTTCCATTTTAAATTTCACAAAGAACGGAGCTCTTTTGAAATATTAATTTAAACTTTTAATTTTGCTCCCGAACGTAAAACGTGTCACAAATAAGTTTCAATTTTGCACAATCAGAGGTAAACACACCTAATATTTTGATGTCAAATACTTCCATTTTAAATTTCACGAACATCAAAGCTCGTTTGAAATATTAATTTTTAACTTTCAAGTTTTCTCAATCAGAGGAAAACCCACCAAATATTTTGATGTCAAATGCTTCTATTTTAAATTGGAAGCATTTGACATCAAAATATTAATTTATAGTTTCAAATATTAATTTGAAGTTTCAGTTTTACACAATAAGAGGAAAACACACCTAATATTTTAATGTCAAATGCTTCCATTTTAAATTTCACAAAGATCAGATCTCGTTTGAAGTATTAATTTAAAGTTTCAATTTTGCTCAATCAGAGGAAAACCCACCTAATATTTTGATGTCAAATGCTTCTATTTTAAATTTCATGGAGATCCGAGCTTGTTTGAGATATTAATTTGAAGTTTCAGTTTTACACAATTAGTGGAAAACCCACCCAATATTTTGATGTCATATACTTCCAATTTAAATTTCACGAAGATCGGAGCTCATTTGAAATATTAATTTAAAGTTCCAATTTTGCTCAATCAGAGGAAAACCCACCTAATATTTTGATGTCAAATGCTTCCATTTTAAATTTCACGAAGATCTGAGCTCGTATGAAATATTAATATAAAGTTTCAATTTTGCTCTCGGACATAAAATGTGTCACAAAAAAGTTTCAATTTTGCACAATCAGAGGTAAACCCACCTAATATTTTGATGTCAAATGCTTCCATTTTAAATTTCATGAACATCAGAGCTCGTTTTAAATATTAATTTAAACTTTCAATTTTGCTCAATCAGAGGAATACCCACCTAATATTTTGATGTCAAATGCTTCTATTTTAAATTGGAAGCATTTGACATCAAAATATTTATTTAAAGTTTCAAATATTAATTTAAAGTTTCATTTTTACACAATCAGAGGAAAAACCACCTAATATATTAATGTCAAATGCTTCCATTTTAAATTTCATGAAGATCGGATCTTGTTTGAAGTATTAATTTAAAGTTTCAATTTTTCTCAATCAGAGGAAAACCCACCTAATTTTTTGATGTCAATTGCTTCTATTTTAAATTTCATAGAGATCCGAGCTCGTTTGAAATATTAATTTCAAGTTTCAATTTTACACAATCAGTGGAAAACCCACCTAATATTTTGATGTCAAATGCTTCCAATTTAAATTTCATGAAGATCGGAGCTCATTTGAAATATTAATTTAAAGTTTCAATTTTGCTCAATCAGAGGAAAACCCACCTAATATTTTGATCTCAAATGCTTCCATTTTAAATTTCATGAAGATCGGAGCTCATTTGAAATATTAATTTAAACTTTCAATTTTGCTTCCGGACGTAAAACATGTCTCAAAAAAGTTTCAATTTTGCACAATCAGAGGTAAACGCACCTAATATTTTGATGTCAAATGCTTCCATTTTAAATTTCACAAACATTGAAGCTCATTTGAAATATTAATTTAAAGTTTCATTTTTGATCAATCAGAGGAAAACCCACCTAATATTTGGATTTCAAATGCTTCTATTTTAAATTACAAGCATTTAACATAAAAATATTTATTTAAAGTTTCAAATATTAATTTAAAGTTTCAGTTTTACACAATCAAAGGAAAACCCACCTAATATTTTAATGCCAAATGCTTCCATTTTAAATTTCATGAAGATCAAATCTCATTTGAAATATTAATTTAAAGTTTCAATTTTGCTCATTCAGAGGAAAACCCACCTAATAGTTTGATTTCAAGTGCTTCTATTTTAAATTTCACGGAGATACGAGTTCATTTGTGTAGACACCCCAAAATGGATAGGCTTGCGACTTTACATTAAAAACACTAATTTTCCATCTATTAATTAATGGTTTTTTAATCATTAATTAATCATCTGTCTTCTTCTAAATACATTTTCCAAATCATCTAATCCAATTCCCAAAATTAATTAAATAATTAATTTTATTTAATTAATTAAGCTTTAATTGATTAATTATCATTATTTAATTAATTAAACTCAATTT
>MU220309.1:201222-225439 GCA_018584345.1 Thuja plicata | reverse complement strand
CTCTTCAGTTCAAAAAGGTAACTCATAATTAGCTCCTTAGTTAACCAAACTCTATCTCCTCTTAACCAAATAAAGAGGTGGAGTTTACTAAGGATCTCTCCTGTTCCTTTTGATCTCAACCGTTCATGTTTCCATCTCTGGGATTGATCTCAACCATTCATTTCATCACCAATTCCTATATAATAAACCCTTCATAACAATTTGAAGGATCCAGGATTTCAAGCTCTCGTGCGCCATTACTATGTCAGTTTGGTTCTAGCATTCAAGCCATCTTGCGATCACACACACACTTTTTAATTATCAAATTCTCGATGCGTCTCAAGTCATAGACGCTGCCCCACCAATACTGAGCATCAAGAACAATGTTTCGGAAGGAGTAAAGAGAAACAATAGAAGCTTCAAGCATCGAGGGGTTTGCATTTACTTGTCTTCCTTTCTCTTGTTTGTACATTTTATTGCTCACGTTTCTGTTATTCGTTTGGTAGTTATTGTATACTTGATTTGCATTCACTTGTGAACCTTTGCTAGTAACCCTCGCCCTTGGAAAGCTGTGGGAGACAGGAGAGAGAGGCGTACAGTTTGAAATATTAATTTCAAGTTTCAATTTTACACAATCAGTGGAAAACCCACCTAATATTTTTATTTTAAATGCTTCCAATTTAAATTTCACGACAATCAGAGCTCGTTTGAAATATTAATTTAACATCTCAATTTTGCTTAATCAAAGGAAAACCCACCTAATATTTTGATGTCAAATGCTCCCATTTTAAATCTCACAAAGATCTGAGCTCGTTTGAAATATTAATTTAAAGTTTCAATTTCGCTCTCGGACGTAAAGTGTGTCACAAAAAAGTTTCAATTTTGCACAATCAGAGGTAAACCCACCTAATATTTTCATGTCAAATGCTTCCATTTTAAATTTCATGAACATCGGAGCTCGTTTGAAATATTAATTTAAACTTTCAATTTTGCTCAATCAAAGGAAAACCGACCTAATATTTTGATGTCAAATGCTTCTATTTTAAATCAGAAGCACTTGACATCAAAATATTAATTTAAAGTTTCAAATATTAATTTAAATTTTCAGTTTTACACAATTAGAGGAAAACACACCTAATATTTTAATGTCAAATGCTTGCATTTTAAATTTCATGAAGATCGGATCTCGTTTGAAATATTAATTTAAAGTTTCAATCTTGTTCAATCAGAGGAAAACCCACCTAATATTTTGATGTCAAATGCTTCTAGTTTAAATTTCACAAAAATCTGAGCTCGTTTGAAATATTAATTTCAAGTTTCAATTTTACACAATCAGTGGAAAACCCACCTAATATTTTGATTTCAAATGCTTCCAATTTAAATTTCATGAAGATCGGAGCTCATTTTAAATATTAATTTAAAGTTTCAATTTTTCTCAATCAGAGGAAAACCCACCTAATATTTTGATTTCAAATGCTTCCATTTTAAATTTCATGAAGATCGGAGCTCGTTTGAAATATTAATTTAAACTTTCAATTTTTCTCCCAGACGTAAAGTGTGTCACAAAAAAGTTTCAATTTGTCACAATCAGATGTAAACCCACCTAATATTTTGATGTCAAATGCTTCCATTTTAAATTTCATGAACATCGGAGCTCGTTTGAGATATTAATTTAAAATTTCAATTTTGCTCAATCAGAGGAAAACCCACCTAATATTTTGATGTCAAATGCTTCTATTTTAAATTGAAAGAATTTGACATCAAAATATTAATTTAAAGTTTCAGTTTTACAAAATCAGAGGAAAACCCACCTAATATTTTAATGTCAAATGCTTCCATTTTAAATTTCATGAAGATCGGATCTCGTTTGAAATATTAATTTAAAGTTTCAATTTTGCTCAATCAGACGAAAACCTACCTAATATTTTCATGTCAAATGCTTCTTTTTTAAATTTCACGGAGATCCGAGCTCGTTTGAAATATTAATTTCAAGTTTCAATTTTACACAATCAGTGGAAAACCCACCTAATATTTTGATGTCAAATGCTTCCAATTTAAATTTCATGAAGAGCAGAGCTTGTTTGAAATATTAATTAAAAGTTTCAATTTTTCTCATTCAGAGGAAAACCCACCTAATATTTTTATGTCAAATCCTTCCATTTTAAATATAACAAAGATTTGAGCTCGTTTGAAATATTAATTTTGCTCCCGTACATAGAACGTGTAACAAAAAAGTTTCAATTTTACACAATCAGAGGTAAACCCACCTAATATTTTGATGTCAAATACCTCCATTTTAAATTTCACGAACATCAGAGCTCGTTTGAAAAATTAATTTAAACTTTCTATTTTGCTCAATCAGAGGAAAACCCACCTAATATTTTGATGTCAAATGCTTGTGTTTTAAATTGGAAGCATTTGACATCAAAATATTAATTTAAAGTTTCAAACATTAATTTAAAGTTTCAATTTTACACAATCATAGTAAAACCCACCTAATATTTTAATGTCAAATGCTTCCATTTTAAATTTCACGAAGATCAGATCTCGTTTGAAATATTAATTTAAAGTTTCAATTTTGCTCAATTAGAGGAAAACCCACCTAATATTTTGATGTCAAATGCTTCTATTTTAAATTTCACGAAAATCTGAAATTGTTTGAAATATTAATTTCAAGTTTCAATTTTACACAATCAGTGGAAAACCCACCTAATATTTTGATGTCAAATGCTTCCAATTTAAAATTCACGAAGATCGAAGCTCGTTTGAAATATTAATTTAAAGTTTTAATTTTTCTCAATCAGAGGAAAACCCACCTAATATTTTGATGTCAAATTCTTCCATGTTAAATTTCATGAAGATCTAAGCTCATTTGAAATTTTAATTTAAACTTTCAATTTTTCTCCCAGACGTAAAACGTGTCACAAAAAAGTTTTTATTTTGCACAATCAGAGGTAAACCCACTGTATCATCTTAAAATGGATGCACTTCCATGATAAGAATTTGTATCCCTCCTTAGGGGATTCTTTGTACCACCATCATACTTTCCTCTCATTTTTGCATCATCCTCTACTTCTGTGCCTATTTAGGACCCATATTGGGCCTCTCCGAGCACCTTCTATCCCACCTAGCACATTTTCTAGGGGTTCTGACCACCTGGGTCAAGGTAAACCTCAACCTTGACCTAGGTTAGGGTCACCCTTGACCTTGACCTAGGCCAAGGTTTACCTCGACCTTGACCTTGGTCCCCCTCTCAAATTTGGAATCTTGTAAGCTTCTGGAGGTAATCAGAAAATCATTTTAACGCTTCTGGGTTGACTGTTTTGTGTTTCGAAGTGGAATATATTAAATTTTATTTAATATAGGTCCTCTTCTAGGGGCATGGGTCTAATTGGAATTTAATTCTCCTATGTCAGCCTCTCTGGAATATTATGCCCTAGTGTCATATAAAAGGCAGCCTTTCTCTCTCATTTTCTCTAAGTCTTCTAAGTGCAAAAATCTCTAACCAAGATTTTGTCAAGAAGGAAAAGGTTCAAGCATCCATTTTTATACATGTTTCCAAGATTTGAAGGTGTTCAATTCTTCCTCTCTAGAATTCAAGTTCTCCATTGAAGATCAAGGATTCAAGCTTTCAAGCCTTTGAAGGGATTAGGTTCAAACATTCAAGATTCATAATTCAAACCCTAGATCTAGCCATCACGGTGGTGTGATCTTCCTTCAAGATCCTTTGTGCATTATCAAGACCCATTCATTCTCTTGAAGGTGGATTCCAAGCATAAAATCATGGAGGTTTATGGTTTCTATTCAGTCCAAGATTTCATATTCACATACTTGGTTATATTTGAATTACATTGGCATATCTATTTAATATCATAGCTTCATTCTTAAATTCAATTCTACTACTTGCTAGCGTTCTATACTTTATTTATTTCAAGGTTAATTAATAAATCATGGTTTGACAAAGGAAAACCCCTCCCCCCCAACAAACAAACCTCTTTTTCCTACAGATATAGGTTTAGGACTGCGGATTTGAACCCAGATCTGGATACCTTTTTTGGCCAACTTATGGGATCCACGAACAGATTTTCTGTCAGACCTGTGTAGGTCAAGGTCAAGATTATTGGGTCAGGGGTGAGACTAGTGGTTCAAGGTCAAATGTTTTCATAAGATGGTGTCAGAGTGGAAAAATATTTCTATTTTTTGTTCATCTCCACATTCCGGTTCTGGATCATACTTTAGATTTTCCATAAATAGAGTACAAACCCTAGAAAACAACATTCTTCAAATCTGCAATCCTTTAAGGTTGGTACATTCCTTCTATCCATTTCAATTCATGCTTGTAATATTACTTTGTGTTCAACATGTATGATTTTTTTTTTGAATAATTTCATGAGGCTTTTGTTGCTAAAGAGGATAGATCCCCTAATGAGGTACATGAAAGTGAGGGTGAAATTTGTTTGAATAATCTCTCCATTGATCTTATTCCTATTTTATCCTCCTCTATAATATATTCAAATGGCCTTTACCATAGAAATGAGTTAGGGATAGATGTTAATTCTTATCCTAATAAATTTCTTTTCTATGAACCTAGTTTAGAATATAATTATTTCCCCTATAGGGATCAAGCTTTAGGCACTCCTACAATGTGATTTATTTATAGGGAGGATAATCTTCCTATTTGGGATGAACCTTTGGATTTGGATGTTTATTACTCTCTTCCTCATGAAGCCATTATGGATGATTCTACTTTTTAGGATGAAACCTTGGATAAAAACATTGATTTATCCCCTTCTTGTGAAGATGCTTTGATACAAGAGGGTGATTTATTCATGGATGACATATTCATACATGAAGATGACTCTTTTTATAAAACACACTCCCCTTATGTGGACATTTAAGAAGAAGAAGATAACATTAGTAATACAATACCTCTAATTGGGATTCCTTCTAGTGATGAGGCATTAGTGGAAAATGATATGAATTCCATTAATTCTCTCCCTCTTAGTGACGATCCTATGGAGAATCAAGCTCCTACCCCATCTTTTCCTAGGATTTATTCCTTTATTTTTCCTTCAAAAGAATATATCAAACATACTAATGATGACATAGTGACTACTGAAGTTCAATTGACTTGTTTTCATATGGCTTCTTGTTATGGTCATGGTTATCATTTACTAGTTAAACAAGGATTCCATAATCAAGGATGTACTCAACATAAACATGGAATTCAAATGCCCTGACAGAATGAGGGGCATGATCATTCTTATGGATTGGAATTTAATCCTTAACAACATAGCAATGTTACCAATATCTGAAATAAAATTTCAAAACATGATGACCCTATGAAGGAATTTGACCAAGAGGTTGTTCTGCCTAAGCTCCTTTGTGTTAAGATGATTACTAGACCTAAACACAAAAAAAAATGTAGTATATATTTGAAGATTCTTCCTTTTTGTTTCTTTCATAGATTTCATGATCACTCTAATTAATTTCAAGCTTTACATTATAAGATTAGGCAGATCATTGATAGTAAAGTTATTTATATATCATGTGGCAATGAGTTATATTTCAATCCTATTTTCTCTAAATAACATTTATGTTCCTATTATGGAACTCCATATTATGTAAACAATGTTAGCCTAATCCTTGGGGGCTCATTGTCTTGCATAGTATTGCGAGCAATATAATAGGTCCCCTTTCATCCTTGTTCCTATGCTTTGGGGGCAAGGATGCCACCTCCTTCTCTTCTATCTTTCCAAGATCCTTCTTTCCTTGGTTAAGCAGTATCTACATATTATGTGATATCCATTCAGACATGAAAATTTTGGTTTGCATTAAGGATCTCCTGTCCTTGATTATAACCTATTTCATTGTTTGACATTGGGTTTCCATGATTGATAAATCTCTCACCTTGGAAACTGAATAATGTGTTATCCCTCACAAGGGTTACTTTCTCACTTCCTGCATGATATCTCTTTTCTACAATAATATTTCTTGATATAATTTGATATATCCCTTTCTTTCACCCCTAGGGGGCAAGGTATTTTCTTTCTTCCTCTATCTAAGGATCTACTTTCCTTAGCTTAGTGGAATTTGTGTATTATATAACATTATTTCTTTATAAAGATGTTTGTTTTTAACTATGGATATCCTCTTATATAAGAGGTGATTGTCCTAGGTCATCACCTCTTCTTTATTTTCTCTTTCCTTTCCTTTGGGTTAGAGTTTGACTCCTTCATTCCGAGATTCCTCTTCCTCTTCATTGCAAAGGTCTAGATGATTGAATCTTTAGTCCTTCTTTCTTTTGAAGATGACATTTTATGCTAAGCACTCCTCTATGGTGATGGTCTTGATGGTAAGATCTCTTCCCTTTTGAGGATCCTTTTTTTCCATAAGTGACATATCCATTTCATGATTATCTATGTTCTTGGATGTAAGGGTCAAGACTCTTCACTAATAATATGGTGTATATTTTTGTTAAGCTAGATATCTCCTTACCTTGTGACGTAGGTATCCTCTTTCTCTTCCTTATCCTTCCTAGTAGGTAGTCATGATATGGAGGAGGGCATATATAGGGTCTCCCTTGTACTATATTTTACATTAATTTACAGTTTCCATCATGCTAAATCCTTGTAAGGTAACGCACATAAGTTGCTAAATTCTGAAGGGACACATATTTTTAATTTTATTTTTGCTAAATCCTCAGAAGGTAACACACATAAGTTGCTAAATCCTAAAGAGATACACACCCTTTTAAATTTTCAATATGCTAAATCCTTGGAAGGTAACGCACATAAGTTGCTAAATCCTAAAAATACACGCATTTTATATTCATAGTGATACAAGAATGTGGATCTATGGATATTTTCAAAAGTTGTCAGAAGACGCATTACAATTACAAAGCATAGTTTATGGGTGAACCTGTTGGGCTCTCCCTCCTTGGTGATTCATAGTAAGGTGGGCATCTTACTAGGTGAGGTAATCACTATCTCTTTTCTCTCTTTCGCTTTCATGCTAGTAGGATTCGATCATGAAGCTATGTTACCTATAGTGTTTCTCTTGTCTTCCTTATGTAATCATGTATGTTTTTATGATTGATTTCTCTTTATTTCCATATCTTTATTCATTTATTTTGAGTTATAATCCTTGGTATAGGGGATAATGTCCTTGACTTAGTGATGTTCTACCTTGTTGCGATCCACCAGAGTCTTTCTTCTAACTTTACTGCAAGCATGTTTGATTTCCATACTTCCGCTAAAGTGGGGGCTTAATGTATCATCTTAAAATGGAAAAAATTCCATGATAAGAATGTTTAGCCCTCCTTAGGGGATTTTTTTGACCACCATCATACTATCCCCTCATTTCTGCATCATCCTCTACTTTTGTGCCTGTTTAAGACCCTGATTGGACCTCTCCGGGCACCTTCTATCCCACCTGACACATTTTCTAGGGGTTCTGACCCCCTGGGTCAAGGTTGACCTCAACCTTGGACTAGTTCAGGGTCAACCTCAACCTTTACCTAGGCCCCCCTCTCAAATCTAGAAGCTTTTTGGCTTCCAGAGGTAATCAGAAATTCATTTTCCAGCTTCTAAGTCAGTTGTTTTGGGTTCTGAAGCGGAAAATCCTAAATTGCATTTAATATAGGTCCCCTTCTAGGGGATTGAGTCTAATTGGATTTTAATTATCCTATTTTGGCTTCTCTAGAAGATTATGCCCTAGTTTCATATAAAAGGAAGCCTTTCTCTCTCATTTTCTCTAAGTCTTCTAAGTGCAAAAAGCTCTAACCAAGATTTTTTCAAGAAGAAAAAGGTTCAAGAATCCATTATTATACATGTTTCCAAGATTTCAAGGTGTTCAATTCTTCCTCTCAAGCATTAAAGTTCTCCATTGAATATCAAGGATTCAAGCTTTCAAGCCTTTGAAGGGATTAGGTTCAAACATTCAAGATTCATCATTCAAACCCTAGATCTAGACATCATGGTGGTGTGATCTTCTTTCAAGATCCTTTGTGCATCCTCAAGATTCATTCATTCTCTTCAAGGTGGATTCCAAGAATAAAATCATGGAGGTTTATGGTTTCTATTGAGTCCAATCTTTCATATTCACATACTTGCTTACATTTGAATTACATTGGTATATCTATTCAATATCATAGCTTCATTCTTAGGTTCAATTCTACTACTTGCTAGTGTTCTATGAATTCAAGGTTAATTCCTAAATTGGGGTTTGACTAAGGCAAACCCCTCCCCCCAAAAAACAAACCTCTTTTTCTTGCAGATACAGGTTTGGGATTGCGGATTTGAACCCAGATCTAGATACCCTTTTTGGCCAACTTTCAGGATCCACGAATAGATTTTCTGTCAGACCTGTGTAGGTCAAGGTCAAGATTATTGGGTCAGGGGTGAGATTAGTGGGTCAAGGTCAAACTTTTTCATAAGACGGTGTCAAATAAGAAAAATATTTCTAGGTTTTGTTCGTCTCTGCATTCCGGATCTGGATCATAATTTAGATTTTTCTAGAAATAGAGTACAGACCCCAGAAAACAACATTCTTCAGATCTGCAATTCTTTAAGGTTGGTACATTCCTCCTATCCATTTCAATTCAAATCCTTAATCATTGTAAATCTATCACATATTTAAATTCATTCACACACATTTTAAGAGGGAAACCTAGGATCTCCTTTATTCTTATTTCCAATAGATTGATTCATTTATGCATTGATCCTTTTTGGGTTGATCAATTTGGATCCTTCCTTTGTGCATTTGAGAATAAAGGGGAATGTCTTATTTATCCCTCCACTCTAAACATTAAATGTAAGGTGATAAGTGATTTGAGTATCAAAACATTGTTATTCTATTAACGTCATTTTATACCTTACACCCACCTAATATTTTGATGTCAAATGCTTCTAATTTAAATTTCACAAACATCAGAGCTTGTTTGAAATATTAATTTAAACTTTCAATTTTGCTTAATCAGAGGAAAACCCACCTAATATTTTTATGTCAAATGCTTCTATTTTAAATTGGAAGCATTTGACATCAAAATATTAATTTAAAGTTTCAAATATTAATTTAAAGTTTCAGTTTTACACAATCAGAGGAAAACCCACCTAATATTTTAATTTCAAATGCTTCCATTTTAAATTTCACGAAGATCGGGTCTCATTTGAAATATTAATTTAAAGTTTCAATTTTACTCAATTAGAGGAAAACCCACCTAATATTTTGATGTAAAACGCTTCTATTTTAAATTTCACAGAGATCTGAGCTCGTTTGAAATATTAATTTCAAGTTTCAATTTTACACAATAAGTGGAAAACCCACGTTATATTTTGATGTCAAATGCTTCCAATTTAAATTTCACAAAGATCAGAGCTTGTTTAAAATATTAATTTAAAGTTTCAATTTTTCTCAGTCATAGGAAAGGTCACCTATTATTTTGATGTCAAACGCTTCCATTTTAAATTTCACAAATATTTAAGCTCGTTTGAAATATTAATTTAAAGTTTCAATTTTTCCCTCCGACGTAAAACGTGTCACAAAAAAGTTTTAATTTTCCACAATCAGAGGCAAACCCACCTAATATCTTTATGTCAATGTTGGACTTAATTGGAAGTAGTACTAAGAGGGGAGGGGTGAATCAGTACCTCTAAAAATTTTAACACTTTACTCAATTTATCATTAATGATCATTCAATTCTGATTTACCAACCATTACTATTATTCTTTCTTATGCATATATTGTTTGTTCACAATCTTTAATAGTTTTTAATCATTCATAGAAACATTCATGAAATTTGATAAACACATAACACAAGATATGGTATCGTAGAAAACTCTTGTTAGGAAGTAAAAATTGTGGTGGGGATGGCACCCACAAAACTTTACTATCTGCAGAATGGAAGGGAGTTAGTTAAGGATTACAATTTGATCACTTCTGATGATGTACCCTGTTAAGAGTATTAAGGTGGAGACCTATTAAGATCTACTTTGTTAGGAGCTTTAGCAACACTGATTTAAGTGTGCACTCAGTTATGAGATTTATAATAGGACGGTTAAGCCCACCTTTCTTGAAAGGATTTCATTAGCGTACTACACTTGTTAGAATGAGTACAAATGTTGACCTGGCTGTATGCAATCTACTATTGCTGATTTACAGATCCATTAAAAATTTTACAATGATAATATCACCTTAAGTGATTGATGAATACCTTTTCTCTGCTTGTCGGTAGCCTTTGTTCTATTCTTGAAAACTGATTTGAATTTGTTTGTGTTCTACTGCATGAATTCTCTGTCTGGTCTTTAATTGCTCTGCATGGACACTATCCTCATTGAACAAATCTCATTCTCAATGGATTGAGAACCTATTTATACAATTATTTTGACCTATCTTGGAATTCACAATTTAAAATGTTAACTCTCAGATCTAAGGTTTACAACTTGACCTTGATCTTTAGTTACCATGTTTTAAAAATAGTAAAACAAATTAAAACAATAAAGATTACATTGCTTCCTCCACACAATAGATTTAAAAGAAAATCAAGAAGTTATAAATACAATTTTAGTGATTCATCTGATGTGGAAATTCAAATCCACTTTTTGCGAGATGTAACTGACTATCGGTTCTTGGTTGTTGGTTTGAGCTTGCAGTCTATCACCGGGTTCCCTGTATCTATCAGGTTCCTCTCTTTGTTTTACTGTCGGGTAGCACTATTGTTACTCGTCGGGTATCATTTATCTTTTTGTCATTGGGTAACACTTGACAGTGTTTGTAGGGTAACATTGGCATTGGATAGTGTTGTTCCCTATCTATCAGTGTAGGGTAAACTGATGGTGCAGATCATGTTTTTCTCTAAGTATACTAATGGAAAAATATAATTCCTTCAATCTCCCCCTTTGACATTAGTATCAAAAATTGCTATGTGCATAATAGTGAAATATTTACAGCATGTTTATTTCCTTTTCATAATATGACTCCCCCTTACTGTGTGCATCGATGTAGTGTATTTATATGTACATGTATACTATCTATTCTCTGAGTGTACATTATTTCCCCTTTATTCCACTATACATATGATTTCCTCCTTTAACTGAGGTGATATACATATCAAATTCCCCCTTTCTTTGATACTGATGAAAAAAATGTACAACTTATAATATGCCCAAATTTTGACAAAAATGTGTAAATTACAATGTGTCAAAGACATTAGCATGGGTAACTTTGATATCTTCCATTAGTTTCTCCTGATGTTCTTTCAACTATTCTAGGGCCATGTGTTGCAGCTCTAGTCGGGTGTGCATATCATAAATGTTGTCTAGGACAGACATTTCAGGGGTGGCAATTAGAGTACTTACCTGTGTCATATTTTGTTGCAGGAGTGTAAGTGTTGGTAAGAGCTTAACTTGTAGCTCATTGACCTCATCTTTGTATTTCATCTCTGCAAACTAAATGTCCTGACTCTATTTCCTAGCCTACATGATCTGTTGATTATGCAATTTAAGTGCTACTTTGGTGGTGGCTAGATTCTGTGCACTGGACTGAAGATCAGCATCTATTTTTGCTATCTTGTCGGTATACTCCTTAGTGATTTAATCTAAAGTGCACAATTTCTTGATTAAGGTAACAACTTTTGATAAAATTGGATCAATTGTATTTATCAATTCAAATAGCTTGACCTTTTTTAGTGCAACTTCTTGGCTTATCTTTTCTGTGAGCTTGAATTCATACTTTTGTTCAAGTCTCTCTTCCATTGTTTTCTTAGCATCTCTATTCTGATATGTTATTGCATTTGTGAGTGTGACCAGTTGATCAATGATTGGAGTTTGTTGATCAATGTTTATGTTTGGTACAATTTCTTGAAGTATATTTCTTGCTACTTCTAGTACCTTGGCTTCTTTTGTCACTCTTTTTAGCTTGTCTTGAATGTCCTTTCTCTCACATAGCTTTGCATACTTTGTCAGTGCTATCAGATCCAATGTTCTTGGATCACAGATTGGAATCTCAATGATTTCATCTAGAGTTACTGGATTCTTATTCTTTCCTTTCTTCCTTTTTGAGATTTGAGGGGATGCAGATGTATGAACTACCATAGCTAGTTCATGTGTTCGCTCTGAATTTCTTTGGGAAGGTTTTGTTGATGAAGTATCTTGTGTTTTCTTCTCTGTGGGCACCTGTTGGTTATGTGAAGATGTCACTTCATTAACCTTGGGTGTCTCTTTAGAATGTGCTTCATTTTTCTTTTCATTCTCATCCTTCTTTTCTTCTTCACCTTTCTCTGAAGGCTTGTCCCATATTTCCTTTTGAGTTTTTTCCTTACTTTGATCAGTAGAAGCATTCTTCTGATCATCGGTTGCAGTTTGTTGTCCCTTTGGCTTCTTCATCACCCTTTTCTTTGGGTGTGCTTGTCTCTTTCTCATTTGATCCTTCATTACCCTCTAGTATGTTTATTTCCTTTATTAGGACAGGCATGTTACTTTGAGTTGATGCCTGGGCTTTATCAACATTGATGTCCTTCTCATTGATTAGTGCCTTTTTAGCAGTGACATCCTCATCCTTTTGTATATTTTGTGCAGGGTCTTGCATAAGTGGATGCAAGATTGATTTGTCCTGCAATTGCTCATCAGCAATGTCAACTATCTTGTCATCTGATGTCTTTAGGACTTGATGTCTTTATTGATCCTTGAGTGTGATATATATCACATCATCTTTCTTCTTTGGATCATTATCAGAATCATAATGAGTGATATCTATGATATTATCATCTAGGCATGTATCTAAGTTGATAGGCTCATCATCACTTTCTTGATTGTCCAGAGCAATATGTTGAGGACTTGCATTATCTATCTCCTCCTCTTTGTGAGGTGTAGTTGTGAGAAGTAATTTCTTCTCAACACTTGTTGACTCTATCGGCAGATCTAGGAGATTTCTCCATTTGATCTTTGTCATTGAATCCAATTATATGAACTTCCTCTCTAGTACTTTGTAAGCCCTTATTTTGGCTACAAATTTTCTTGAGTGCTTCTTTAATACTTCTTGTATTTCTTCAAACTTGGATTCAAGTGGCATCAGTCTCACAAGAATTATTTCTCTTGCTTCTCTTTTTGTTTTCAAGGCATATGACCATTGTTGGTATATCCTTTTGCCTAGATTTTTAGGTATTTGATTCACAAATTCAGCAAGGGCATACTTGTTTTTAATCATTGACTTTATGACTGCTTCCTGTATCTTATTCTAATCCTGTAATGCCCCACCAGGGAACCCAGGAGAGCTAACCTAAACTTGACACTGAGTTAACATGATAATTTTTTTTAAAATGTTTACAAACAATAATGATAACAATGTGGAAGCAATATAATGAAGTACATGACATGCACATAAGAACAACTCATACATAGATAACAATTCTTGAGGGTTCCTTGACGTAGAATCACTTAAGAAAGATAATCTATGAATAAAAACTATAAAGAACTAACACAAAAGATACATCAAATGAGTCCAATAATATACATCTCATACCTTACATCCTCTGCACATGACGCAGGGTATGTAGTAATCACTCTAATACAAGTATGATACAACAACTAATATAGGTATCACTTTCGATACACCATTACAAGATCACAACTGATATGATAAGATCAAAACCTCCAGAGATAATCATGAGGAATACAAAAAAATACATCCTTGAAAGGATGTCAACCAATATACACATATGGTTACAATAGTACATCTCATGAGACTCCACCAGTCTCCAAAAGAATAGGAAGACTAAGAAACTACAACAAGGATCACCCAAGCATGATGAAGAACCGTCAGATCTCAATGGTAATAAGAATCACTACCACCTGACCGTGTGGAAGCAAAGTTCCACTCCCACCATGCTGGAGAGATAATAATAGGCCCACTCACATAGGTATACAACATGAAGGCAATCAAAGGTATACAAGCCATCATAAAGAAAAACATAGGAAGATCCTAGAAGCTTTCTGATCACAACGAGAAAGACTAAAGCAAAAGCACAAGGATGGAAAGATCAAGACAACTAAAAGTCCAAGAGAAAGAAAAATGTACACCATCCAAAGATAAAGGAACATACATAAGATATCCAAAACACCAACATAAACCAAATACTGAATCCAAAAGCCAAATGTCCAAGACACAACCATAAAAGGTAAAATAGGACCTATGGCGGAGACTTAGGCTACATTCTATGGGAGTGTCATCACATGGTCAATAACTTGAGTTACCCTGGACTGGCCTCTCTAGACCCTAGACCTCTCAATCATGACTCATGCAGAGCTAGGATACCCTCTCACGAAGATGAGGAATCTAACCATACCTACTCTCTAGGTGTCATCTCATTCTTATCCTTAGTCTATACTAGCACGAAAGGCATAAGTGAGGCATCATGATCAATCTTGTATTTAATGTTAACCCCAAGTTTTATTATTAAGTTATCACTTATTAATCAACTTACGATAGGTCATCCTGGACTGGCCTCTTTGGGCCATAGAATCCTATTGTAAGCCACTCCCCTAAGATGCACCTAACTAACCATCCCCTAAGCTCAAGGTCAAATAAAATATCATAGATCTCACAACCTAGTTCCTACCCATATAGGAACTACTGGTTCTCACTAACCAAGAAATATGAAAACTCTTCACGTGAACCCATATCCTAAGTTCAGAAAAACCCTCAGTTCGGAAAAGATAAACTAACCAACATAACATAAAAGACACATGCACTGGAAACCCATGCATGACACCATGACAAATAAAGCCCCAAAACCCTAATAGAATCCTAACATAATAGGGTTCGCAATAGAAAATAATACACACATCATTCCAAGCAGTACATCATGGCATAATAAGTACATCTCCAGAAAGAGCTAGTTAAGAATTGAATGAAAAACAAATTTATAACCCTAGTTATGCAAATTTGCTTATCTTAATAAATTACTAACCAGATATAATTCAATTCCCAAAAGAACACAATTAAAGCTCCTATAGGTTAATTTATAAAGTCCCACATATATAAATTAAGATAACCATTAATCACTCAATAATTTGACTATAATTACATCACACAAAGGTGGTCAAATAAAACCAATATCTAACCTTCTGATGTTATCCCTATTACAAATCAATCTGATAAAAAGGGACTCATATATAATAATTTCTACATCATAGATCAACCCAATAACACTGATATAAAAGAAAAATCATTAACATAAATCCTTTAAGAGGAACCACTAAATATGGTTTGGATAATAAATCATCACCTACCTAAAAAGAAACACTTTTACACACCTATGAGAGAATCCCAAAATGTATAGAGGAATATGGGGCTAACATGGAGAAGTGGATTGGGGAGGAAATGAATATGATGAAATTGCACCTCAAGAACATGCAAAAAGCTATGGAGCCTCTCAACTCCAGAATGGCAGAAATGGAGAAGGAGGTGAAGATTAAGGTAAACAACAAAAATAAAGATGATGACCTTACTGTTAGGGTTAATGAAATTATGAAAGATAAGTTCAATGAGATGAAAGCCCAAATTAGTCATAATAGGCACATGATAAATATCATTTTGAAACATAGTAATGAAGGGCTGAAAGTTTTTGTCTAGAATCTCAAAGCCTTATATGCCTACCTGGAAATGAGTCTACTGGAAAGAACCACTTTCACGGTGGAGGGTGATATTAAGAGTGGGGGCTTGAGCTCTAGAACTCATAGAGGCATCAAAAGCAAAGTTCCAGAGATCCCTAACGAGATGCTAAAGCTGAAGGAGTCTATTGACTTGATGGAAAACATGCAGAAAGAGGCTAAGGAAGCCTATGAAAAAATGCAGTAGGCAGGGAGCTACGCTGGAAGGTCTACTAGTTTTTTGCTGGTAGTTTTGCAGGTAATTGTGCTTTTTTGTCTAGTTTTCTGCTTCTTCGGGTTGTGGTTTGTTTGTTTGGGTCCTACTCTTTTGCTCGAAGCAGGCATATCATGTTTGTATGGGTTCTCATTGATTATCTTTAATCTCCTTTTGTAAAAGGTCTTAGGTACCTTTCAAAACCTATTTTTACCTTAATCAAAAACACTTTTACACACCTTATTTTCATTAATTAAAACAAAGTTTAATTAATAAAAAAAACTAAGTTTTTAAAACTTTAATTAAGTAAAATAAATTAAATTAAACTAAGATATACATTAAGCTAAAGTTAATTAAAATTAAAATTAATTATAAACTTAACTTAACTAAACTAAACTAAATTAAAAATGAATTAAATTAAAACTTTAAAAAAAAACTTTTAATAAAAAGTAAAAGAACCCGATGGGCCCCATGGGTCACCCTACTGTGGGTTCCCCACACGGTTCCCCACTACTACTGTAGTGGTACTGCGGGTGGTACCCCACGGGCCCACTGCATTAGCAGTGGGTGCCGCACCACCCTTGGGTGGTTGGGGGGTGTGGTGGCCCCCGCCACCCACTCTCTCGCATTAAATTTTATTTTTAAACTTTTTTTTCTTTAAACAATAAACTTTGTTTATTGTTTTAAATATATATATATATTTTTTTAATTTTTTTTAATTAAAATATTACACTAGTCACTGTATTTTAACAGCAAGTCCCCATTTATTTTATTTTTTTTAAAATTCCATCAATAACAATAAGCTTAATTAATTTTTTTTTCCTTTCTAGAATAAATTTAATAAGCTATTTTTTTTAAAAATAATTATAGGCTTTCATTTTAAACAAAGGATCTAAAAACATCAAAGAGATATTTTTCATTTCTTTTCCTTCATCATGAAAAATTGACAAAATACAAGGAGAATATCTAATTTAAAAAAAAAAAATTTCAAGAAGATTTTTCTTACTTTCTAGCATGCAAATAATTCATTCAACTTGTTTTCTTGCAGATCTGATCTTAGTTTCGACATGCACCTGATGAAGCCAAGCTTTCTATTTTTTTTTAAAGTGAGACAAACATAGATCTAAGGGTTTGAAACAATTTCTCCAACAATAACCAATTTTAATCCAAGAAGACATTTTCACCCAAATTGAAACCCTAAGGGCAATTCCAAACTGAATTCTTTCATACAAAAACCCTTATACCCAATCGGCATTCAATACCCAAAAATGAGACCTTTATGCTCACAATCACAGATCTGATAAGTAACCATGGAGTAAAACACAAATTGAAACCAAGATCACATTTTTATCAATTTTACTCAATCAAAACATCAAATACTCAAACAAGGAAGATCAAACAAGGGATCCTAGCTTTTCAGATACATAGAAGACGGGGATTTGAAAGCTAGAATTTAAAAGATGAAGATCCTACCTCAATAGTAGATGGGAAGCACAAATTCACAATCCAAGCAAGAAGAATCCACAATTTTCAAGCAAGAGAATTCACAAATCCAAGCAAGCTCTCTCAAAACTCCAATCACCTGATTTCTCCTTCTCCCTGATTGAACAACCTTCAAAAAGGCTTCCAACCTAAAGATATAGATAATCCAAGCAATTAGGTTTTCAAAAAGTGAAAACCCTAAAGAGAATATAATTTATCTAATTATTAATTAAAATAATTATTTTATTTTCAATTTCACTTAAAGCATGCAACAGAAACTCAACTTTATGATTTCAAGGCAAAGTGTTAAATTGAAAATGCATGAGATACTATTTCACTTAAATAAATCAATTAACCATGCAACTTAAGGTGATATACAATAATTCAACTATGCACAATTAATTATAACTAATTGAATTTAATATTTATTAAATCTCAATTATTTAAATCAAGACTTAATAATTAAATCAATTAATTAAATATAGGCATTTAATTAATATTTAATTATTAAATAGCCATATATTTCATATATCAAAGTTTTAACCTTATTATAGGTGCAATAATTAACGTTAATATTTACCATGAAAATTCATTAAATAAAACAAGCTAAAAGCATCATTAATCCATCTAAAACCCATCCAACTGAAACAGACAATCAACTAAAATAGAAACCTAACACACACAAATAGGCTCACAAATCCACGTCACTTGATGGATTCAAAAACTAGGGTAGTCAATCAGATTCTTTGTCCATAAATAGGACAAAATAAAGGTTTAGGGTATGGATTTGGACCTGATACTATCTCCCCTCTCTTACCATTGAGATATTGCGATAGGGCACGCTCACTCCTGCCAATTCAGGGAAGACGTAGCCCAGTACCTGCAAACCTATCATCACAAAGATGAACATACATGCATATAATATAACAACCAATGGGTTAGACTAGTTTATCGTGTGGATCTCACCAAAGAAAGTAGCTACAACTCTATCCCATACCATATCAAGCACGTCAAATAGTAATGCAAAACATACAAATGATCCACGTGCTTATAAATCTAGGGTAAGTATTGTTAGAAAATCATAATCAAAATGACATCCTAACATATACATAAGCATCATGAAATAACCATAAATCATATACAAACAAGAGATATAACACTCTAAGTAATGAATCAATAACATACTGAAATGTGATACATAAATATCCTCTAAACCATCTGAAACAAACCACACATACATGAAAAGGCCCAAAAGAGTTTGGCATCCAAAACTGAAAAGCAAACCAAGAGGTGGGTATTACATCGATCCTTTGGATTCAGTGTATCCCACTACCTGATCTTTTTATCAGTCATTATGCCATGGGTAGCAATTGATTTGGCAGCTTCATCTACCGTTTAGTTCCTGAAGTTCTTCTTTACTACATCTGGTTCATCATCTTTGGTGTCGTCCAAGTTAGCCTATGTCCTGACAAACCTTTTTCTCTTCTTTGGTGGTGTGGTTTTGACTGGTTTTTGTTTTGTTCTTTTTGTTGGATACTTCCTTATATAGGTCCTTACTTGACCTTTCTTAAGTGGTGTTGTATTGGTTGTACCAGTCTAACTTCTTGTTCTTTGCTTCTTTATAGGAGGTGGAGATGGAGGTGTATCAAATTCAATAGCCTCTGTATCTGATTTACTTTCTTTTATTTCTTTACTGGTGTTTCCCTATTCATCAGTTTCCTCGTGTTGATCCTTCTCTTCTTTTTTAGTAACCGATAGAATCTTCTTTAGATTCTTGACCATTTTATCTTTCTTGTTTATAGTCTTCTTGACTTCTAGGCCATGTTTTATCTTATATTTGGCCTCCTCATATGTACCAAACCTTGGTTGTTTCTTATCAATGGGCTCATTGAGTAGTGCCTCAATTGCACTTGTAGCTAGATCAATATTGATCTCATAGCCTAATGATGATAACCAAGTTGTTCTTGGTACAACTGGTTTGATGTGTGTGAAGTCTGTGTATGCCATGAAACATATTTCATCTTTGTGCTTTTCAACCAGTTGCTTAGGTATCCTAGTTCTTTCCATCATTTTTCCTTGAATTTAAGGAAGTATGCAGACATCACAGACTCAAAGTTGTCTCCTAGTGACTTAATCAGTTCACTAATTTGTTGGGTTACTAGTTTGGTAGAGTCCCATACAACTTTTCCTATTGAAGAAAAGTATTCTTGAAAATAGAAAAATATACACATAATAAGTGATCCAAACTTACATGTGTTGCTCTTTGAAGACCTGATTTTGATCATATTTTCATCAAGTTGTTTTAGTAGGATCTCACATAGATCCATCTGAATTCCCTTTGTTACAATCTTGTATGTTGCGCTTACTATTGTTGTAGAAATGTTGTTCATTCTGCTAGCCTAAAAATTTTTGTAACCAATAACACATGCACCAAATTTCAACTCTTCGTTGGTGATTGTGTTTACCTTGAGACCTTTGTTGTCTCCTTCTACATTGGTGAGTTTTGAACTTATTTTATGGATGTATGTTTGTGTGCCCTAGGCTTGTTGATTATCAGATAACCAGTGACAACATGAAGAACATCCTTTGTTATTTTCTTGGGTTGGTCTAGCCATAGTTTGTTGACATGCATCCTACTCAAGACAATCTTAATCCATTCTATCTTGAATTCCCTCAAAAAATATAGGGCATTAGTTAACCCTTTGACCTCCAAGTGCTTGTGTTCTTCTTTCAGATCTCCCTCGGCATCACATAGCTTCTTATAAGAATCATCCATTTCTAAATCACCTATTTCTTTGATCTTGTAGTGAATATAAGACCTAACGTCTTCTATGAGAAAAACCCTAGGTGGGATTTTTGAAAATGCGACAGCTTCATCGGGTTTTGATGCAATCTATGGATAGATCTTGTATTTAGGTTCTATACATGTGTTTTTCTTGATTAGTTTCACCACATTCTTCTTTTCATTCTTCAACTTAGAAGTTCTTGATGTAGTTACCATTGTTTTCAAGTACTTAGGGTTTTCTTGAATTTAGGGCTTTTCTTGACAAAACAGTAACAAATTTTTTTTGGTGTCTTTGGTACTTACTTTGATTTGTAATGGTGATGAGGAGTCTATTCTCTATTATGTTGAATTGATTTGTAGACACTTCTACTTTTTGTTCTTGAATCACTTTGATGTCGCTCTACTTTCTCTTCAAATCACAAGTGAAAAATGAAGTTGTCCCATTGACTATTTATAGACCTTTTGACCTAAGTCTTTGCAATAAATGCTCAACAACTCATCGGGAGGATATTTCAAATCATCGTCAGTGAAGACATGTTTCTTTGGTTAGCTATTAACCTTTTGATTTTACCAACGGATATCGGTATTCTGTTACGACCACTTCTTAACTTTGTTTTCTTACTAATGGTCATCAGGTTATACTGGCAGTTTACCATTTTTACTAGTTGACTTACAATTTCTGGTAAGTGTGAATAACTCATTCTTGTGTTCACCAATGATTTTAGGTAAGTGTTTATCGACGGTGTTGCTTTCTTAGATTAGTAACAAGTAAATTAGTATGCATCTATGATTCATGCAGATTTTGACTATCTATCAATTTATATAATGGAACTGATGCAAAATATAACTTGGTATAGTGCAGTTCCATACTTGCTCAACTTAAGTGGGGTTGGTGGTCTCACCGGATACATTGGATGGGGTGTCACCATTTGCATTACTTGGTCCAACTTCATCATTTCTTGAAGCTTTTATCCACATTTTATCTTTTTCCCTCCATATATCTCAATGGTGTTACCATTGGGATATGTGCTTATTTCTGTCAATCTGTCTTTGCAATCTTTCTTGAGATTACCAACTTTATGATAGTGTAATCATGCCATTCTAGGGTTTGACCAGCCTCTAGACCTTTTTTTCCATGCTCTCATGTAGTTTACAGCAATGTGACCATATCTTCCACATGTTGTATAGTTTGTCCAAGTGTTGTAATCCCATACATATTGATTACCAATTCTCTTTGGCTGATAAGGAACTTCTTTACCTTTTTGCTTCCATACTTGCCTTTTCTTTTTCCATCATTCTTTAGATGTGTGCCTTTCATCTTGCATGTAGGATAGTATCTATCCATGTAGGTTTCCTTCTTTGGATTTTCTATCTTTCTCTTGCATTCATAAGCCTTGTGTCGTTTCTTGTTACATTTATAACAGAATCCTATGAATGAAGTTGTAGATTTAGATTTAGGAGTACCTTTCATTTTACCTTTGCATGTATTTGATGTGTGCCCTTGCTTTCCACAGTGCTTGCATGTTTTCTTTCTTGGTCTTGGATTTTTGTAGACATTCTTTAGATTTGATGATTCTCCATTTTTGGTAAAGCCTATACCATTGTTGTTGATGACTCTTCATTTTCCTTCAAGAAAGTCATCCATTCTTTTATTTCTTTCTTTAGCCTTTCTGATAATCTCATTATGTTATTGCTGAATTCTAACCTCATGCTTTAGCTTTTCATTTTCTTCTCTTAGTTCATCGATAATCTATATTCTCTCAGTGAGTTCTATATTTATTCTATTTTCTTATTGAATCACAAGGATAATCTAATTTGTGAGATCATGGTGATGCTCAGCATGTCTTTTAATTTCTATTTCCTTTTCCTATAGTTTCTCTGAAATCTTCCTTCTATCATCAATAGCAAGTGTTCTTTCTATTTCAGCTTGTCTGGCAGAACTCATCACATTAATCATTCTTACCATCTGGGTCTCTTGACTGATTTGTATCATCTTTATTTTCTCTGTTAGATGTAGATTGATCTCCTTTATATTTTTGATGTTCTCTTCTAATGTATCTGATACATTACTTTTATTTGATCCTGAAGATTTAAAGAAATCTGGAATCTCTTCTTCCTGATAGTCTTTTTCATTGTTCCTGGTAGCCATACCTTTTCTCTCATCCAACAGATCTCTCATTTTGATTCTTGCTTCTTTATACTGCTCATAGAACATCTATATCTCAAGCTTTTTGTTCTCAATATTCTTATCGAGTTTGTACTTCTCCATTGTATGATCTTTGCTCTTAAGCTTTTAATCTTTTCAAGAAGATACTTAGCTCTAATACCAATTGTTGGACTTAATGGGAAGTAGTACTGAGAGGGGAGGGGTGAATCAGTACCTCTAAAACTTTTAATACTTTACTCAATTTATCATTAATGATCATTCAATTCTAATTTACCAACCATTACTGTTATTCTTTCTTATGCATATATTGTTTGTTCACAATCTTTAATAGTTTTCAATCATTCATAGAAACACTCATGAAATTTGACAAACACATAACACAAGATATGGTATCATTAACGTACTACACTTGTTAGAATGAGTACAAATGTTGACCTGACTATATGCAATCTACTATTTCTGATTTACAGATCCATTAAAAACTTTAAAATAATAATATCACCTTAAGTGATTGATGAATACCTTTTCTCTTCTTGTTGGTAGCCTCTGTTCTATTCTTGAAAACTCATTTGAATCTATTTGTGTTCTACTGCATGAATTCTCTATCTGGTCTTTAGTTTCTTTGCGTGGATACTATCCTCATTGAACAACTCTCATTCTCAATGGATTGATCACCTATTTATACAAGTATTTTGACCTATCTTGGAATTCACAATTTACAATGTTAACTCTCAGATCTAAGGTTTACAACTTGACCCTGATCTTTAGTTTGCATTTTTAAAAATAGTAAAATGAATTAAAAACAATAAAGATTACATTACTTCCTCCACACATAATGGATTTAAAAGAAAATCAAGAACTTATAAATACAACTTCAGTGATTTATCTAACGTGGAAAGTCAAATCCACTTTTTGTGGCATGTAATTGATTGTCAGTTCTTGGTTGTCAGTTTGAGCTTGCAGTCTGTCATCATTCCTTGATTGAACTGATATTGGGTTCCTTGTATCTATCAGGTTCCTCTCTTTTCTATACTGTCGGGTAGCACTGTTGTTACTCGTCGGGTATCATTTATCTTTTTGACATCGGCTAACTCTTGATAGTGTTGTGCCTTATCTATCGGTGTACGGTAAACCGATGGTGCAAATCATGTTTTCATCTAATTATACTAATGGAAAAATATAATGCCTTCATTCAAATGCTTCTATTTTAAATTTCACGAACATCGGAGCTCATTTAAAATATTAATTTAAACTTTCAATTTTGCTCAATTAGAGGGAAACCCACCTAATATTTTGATGTCAATTGCTTCTATTTTAAATTGGAATAATTTGACATCAAAATATTAATTTAAAGTTTCAAATATTAATTTAAATTTTTAGCTTTACACAATCAGAGGAAAACCCACCTAATATTTTAATGTCAAATGCTTCCATTTTAAATTTCATGAAGATCAGATCTCGTTTGAAGTATTAATTTAAAGTTTCAATTCTTCTCAATCAAAGGAAAACCCACCTAATATTTTGATGTCAAATGCTTCTATTTTAAATTTCATGGAGATCCGAGCTCGTTTGAAATATTAATTTCAAGTTTAAATTTTACACAATCAGTGGAAAACCCACCTAATATTTTGATGTCAAATGCTTCCAATTTAAATTTCACGAAGATCGAAGCTTGTTTGAAATATTAATTTAAATTTTCAATTTTTCTCAATCAGAGGAAAACCCACCTAATATTTTGATGTCAAATGCTTCCATTTTAAATTTCACGAAGATCGGAGCTAGTTTGAAATATTAATTTAAACTTTCAATTTTGCTTCCGGACGTAAAACGTGTCACAAAAAAGTTTCAATTTTGCACAATCAGAGGTAAACCCACCTAATATTTTGATGTCAAATGCTTCCATTTTAAATTTCACAAACATCGGAGCTCATTTGAAATATTAA
>MU220309.1:138104-191148 GCA_018584345.1 Thuja plicata | reverse complement strand
AGTAAATGAATTATTGCCACATGGGTGGCTTTTCATCTTGAATTATTGAATTTCAAGTGAGGATAATCCATTCAAATAACCAAATAATTATTTAATTCCTTTTGATGTGTATTAGCTAAAGGGGTGGAATTAATTTAATTTAAAAGCACCTAGGACTTTAGAATTAAATTAATTAATCATAGGCATTTTTAGCTAATGAATCTTGAAAATTTAAGAATTAAATATAGTGTAAGATTTATGCAAATTTAGGTTTTCTGCATTTGAGACTAAGTCAATTACAGTCAATCAGGGAGAAGAATTTTCCTAGTACAATAGGACTTTGATGATGAGAATTTGAAGAAATGCACCAAAATTGATTAGAATTATAAGGTACCAATTTTGGGGTGTTACGTTTTGCCCCTCTTTGAATTGATGTGCGAGCAGCGTGTTGATTCAAAGAATAGTCTAATGTGACAGATGAAGCTTTTGAGAGTCTAGGTTAGGTTTCCAAGACACTGATCAGATTGAGAAGCATAACCATCTTTAGAACAAAGCATGATTTTCTGAAGTCTATGTTAGATTGCGAAGACAACAGTCCAAATACCACTTGAGAAAAGATTGGAATCAGGGTTAGATTGCCCTAATGTCCACTGATAGCTGATGAAGATTTTAGGACTATTTTTAGAATCAGGGTTAGATTGCCCCAATACAAAGGTTAGCCCTCTGAGATCTGGGTTAGATTGCCTAGATAATGGTCTGAAAGAGATTTTGAGAGATGTCTTCAGAGTGAAGCATGACTCTCAAGAATTAGGGTTAGATTGCCCCAATACCCAATGAGATTTCAAGAATCATCTCCAGAATGAAGCTTGATCCTTGAGGATCTGAGTTAGATTACTTAGATACCTAGAGAGATAGATGACAAGATAACAAGATGCGAGGCATTAGGATGCCCCTAGAGATTCAAGATCATGGAATATCCAATTTTGACCATAAGGTATGAAATACTGAATATGCCCCAAGTGATGAGATGCCCCTAGAAATGGGGAATTTTGATTTAGATCAGACTGATTCAAGAATGAAGCAAAAAGATTCAATGATGCAATCATCCTGCCCCCTCGGGAGTGAAATTGAAAGATGACACAATAGAAAGAGGTTCGACAACAAACGATTGCAGATAGAAGTAAGATCAAAGATCCAGAGAAATCAGAGATAGATCAAGAGAAGATAGAATCAATTTAGAGCGATTGAGAGGTCCTGTTGACTAGGTTTGACCATAGTTGACCAAGTTTGACCAGAATTGACTAGAGTTGACTTTGATGAAAAAGATTTCAGAAGCTGAGAAAATGATGACGAGAGGTGATTCTGACAAGAAAGCAATATTAGAAAATCGACTGTACAAGCATCGGAGCCCGTTGGTCCCAAAATTTTAAAATGCAATTTTGAGCTGCTTAGGAGTATCAGATTTTGATTTTGATCCCGAAAATAGATTTAGAATGGTTGATTTAGCCAAGGGTGCAATTTTCACAGAAAATGGAGCACTTTTGAAAATTAGGTCAAAAGCTATAAAAGGCCTGGAAGGGTCATTTTCAAATCATTATTCACTTTTGACTTTAGAGATGGCGAGAGCTCAGGCTGATATTGATAGCATTCCCATGTGTACACATCAATTCAATCACTCCTGATGATACAACCGGCCACTAGAGTATGACGCACCTGTAAGTAATCAAAAAACCATGTTGCATTTCAAATTTTTATCAATTTGTAGATCTTTTAGCATGTTTTTTAAAGCTTTTTAGTCTGATTACGTCAAGTCTCATGTGAGGGAATATTTTCCTCATGCTGGCCAAGGTCGGCCCTCATGCAAGAAATTGGTTTCCTCGCACGGGTTAGGGCTTCCTTGCACAGGGTCCCTCCGCGAGCTCGCGCAAGGTGCACGTCGATGTCGCGCAAGATTTCATTGCCAGTGGTGAAATCTTGCACGAAATAGAAAGCTCACGTGGGAATAGAGTTTCCTCGCATGAGAACTACTTGCAGACCTAGAAATGTGTTGTCCTTATGTTATAGAGTTAGACAATTAGAATGCCTCAGAACTATGTTTAGGATAGATCCATAGCTGCATTTGTTGTCATTGCTTCAAAAAACCATCATGTTGAGATACTGATCAAATGTTGTCGCTTGTTTTGCAGGTTGACTTCCCTGATATTGCATTCCGGTCTCATAATCTTGTCATGGGTAAGTTGTTGCGGAGACTGACAGATGTTGATGGTTCCCATCTCGACGAGCTAGGATTATCATATCTTCATGATGTACCCAATATTTGGGTAAATCACGGTCTATTGGGTGTACTTGTCAAGATTTTCCATTCAGAGATGAACACTTTCCATTTTCCACAGGGGGAGATGATAGACACCCCTGAGGACATCTATAGGATCTTGAGAGTACCATTCCATGGGGCTCGCATGGAGTACGATACCCAACCGAGGGTGGGCACACTGGCACTGAGAGGGATCTTCCAAGATGATCTGGTGATGGGTCTGTTGGTGCCCAAAAATGCTAAATTGGATTTCCTATGGACTTGCCAATCTAATACTTGGAAACCCAAGTGATTTGGCCAACTAACAAGTCACAACCAAAGCAAGGTTGGAACTTCTGCAATTATGGTTCTTTAAAACCAAGGCTGGTAGGCCTATACCTTGACTTATCCTTCAAGTTACAAGGCTTTTTATAGCAGATAAGAAACACTTCAACCTTCTCTCTCAAGTATGGTAAGGAACTTGAAAGAAATCTAACTGAAAGCAATATATCATGAACTGTAAACTGAAATACTTTAAGTAATTGAAAGAATGTTTAGTAAATGTGTATGTAATTTGAAATGAATAGATAGATAAGATATCTTAAAACTATAAACAATGAACTGAATAGATATAATCCAAATAATGATTAGACCAATGCCTTATTGTACCATGGGCAATAGAGTCAAGATCATTCCAATCTTATGTTCAACCTCAGAGATAGTTTTATAAGAAAACTTATCACTTCAAAGGTGTTATGGAATGTACATGCAATCTAAAACAAATTCAAAGATATTTCAAAAGGGTAATACTTCTCAGATGACAGACCAATTGACTAAGGCCTCAATCAACAGAATTTAACCATGCAAAATGAGAAAATCAATTGAAAATATAGACTATGAATCAAATAAGGAAGCATGCACATCAAACTATCATTTTGAAGAAGTTCTATTGGTTTATTCGAGGGACTAATTGTAAAATGATAATGAAACTATTACACATGTGAAAGAAAAAAGACTTATCTTTATTAATTTTGAAAAAATAGTACATCTAGGTCCATGTTATAGTTGTTGATCCAAAACTATCCAAATATGTGAAATTATATTTATTTGTATTCCCCTCTCTTTACATTTTACATTATGTATACATATGTGTTTGAGTGGCTTTCACACCTCTTTAGGGTGAAAAGACACAACTATCATTACAAATTATTTTGGAAAAACAATAAACTAACTAAAAAATAACTACCTAACTTTCAGATTTGGCTTTGGTTAAAAATCCAAAACACCTCATGAAAAGCTAATATTTCTGTTGGAGATAGAAAATTTGATTTCCTGAACTAGGTCATTTTTAGATTTTTAAAATTCAACCATCTTTATCCTCTGTCAAAATCATCTTTGTAGCAGGTCTAAATTCCAGCATTTTCTGAAGGCTTCGAGTAGTTAGTTCTATTTATTTGTGTCATAAAGCTTCCTTCCTTTGATCTTTGTTTTATGGAGAAACATGCTTCTTGATAATGGATTGGGACTTCTAAATTATCAAAATTTAGGGTACCACTAGGGTTGAGCCATCTCTTGGGAGGATCTGATGAGAAGGTATGGTGTAGATCATACATTGGTAGTTGTCTTGGCACTGTTCTTGAGTTGCTACCTAGTACCAAATCGAGGTCAGCACGGATTGGAGTGTGGCTAGGAAGTTATGCTACAGTGGATGCTAGCTAGTCTAGCAGTGAGATTTGGATGGGGTGAGTGCATTTTCACACAGATGTACCATGAGATGCATGAGATAGTATATCAGGGCTCATGAACCATGGTAGCAGGAGTCGTGGTTCTATAGATCTGGGCCTGAGAGCACCTTCCTGTATGTCGGCCGATTTTTCATGATAATCAGTAGCCCTTAGAGCCATATATTTATAGGTATGCAGGTCCTATGACTTAGCCAGTGCTGGGTAATTCAGATCAGTGGTAGGCGCAGCTAGATGATATGGCAACATTTATATGGAGGCCATGGATAGCCATAGAGGTTTGGGATGATGCACGACATGAGCTGCCACATATGTTTTGCTTGTGTCCTTTGATCGGTTGCAATATCAGCATTATTGAGTGCTTTCTACTGACATGGGTCCTAGGGTAGTTTGGGAGACCACAAGACGTCTCCCAGGATTACTGTACCTATCCCTGATTCATCGATGAGACAAAGAAGGGCTGGCAGTGGCAGCTAGACTGGGGGAGGAGCATGATAGATGCACAAGTACCACTAGCTAGGTGGGATTATTTAGCAGGGGTGATGAATGTAGGGATGACATCTGAATACAAGGATCATATTTTAGCTCACCCTTTCTCAAGATTTATAGATCTTGTTGGCATGGGCCCATAGGTACAGTAGGTGGTATAGCTACCACCACAGAAGTAGGTACCACAGACACCACCACAGTAGGCACATCAGCCACCACCACAGTAGGTACCACCTCAGTAGGTACCACCTTAGTAGAGAGTATAGCTAAGGACTAGGCTGAGTCCCCTTCTTCCTAGATGGATGGGATCAGATGCAAGTGTAGGGAGAAGTGGTACTTAGGAGAGGTCCACTAAGTAGGGGGAGGATACCATTATGGCTGATACTATTACAGTCGATCCATAGGCAGGGGGACAGGTATCATAGTTACAGGAGGCTCTCAATAAGAGCCAGGAGAGAGTGAGATAGATACATAGGGAGTGGGATGACTATTGTAGACAGGTGGTCATCCAGAAGACCAGGGTGACTGAGTGGGATCGAGATATCTGAGGTTTATAGGAGGCATTAGCTAGAGTGCAGATAGAGGTGAGATATGAGGCTACTTAGTCAGCCTATTACTATGCTACATACATGATCATAGTTCCTGAGGTGGTGAACCAGGTTCTGCCATTTTTAGAGTATGCTGGGGCACAGGCTGCTCCACAGGCACCACCACAAGCACCTCCTCAATAGAAGGCCATGCCACCTCCTCCACCTCTTCTAAGTGGGAGTGGTTAGATGAGACATATTGATATACATTGTACCACCATTTTGATATATTGTGCTAGAGTAGCACCCTTGTACATTTGATCGATTGATATATATATATATATATATGAGCTTGATTTTGGCATCATTGTACTTGTTTATATATTTATTTAAATTTGTATGTCTTGTGAGATGTTTTCCTATATGACTAGAAATGTATGTCATGGATGAATATGCAAATGTTTATGCACATGTTTTATTGATGTATGCAATGTTAGATGTTAGATAGATAAATGCTATGTATGATTTGATTTATGATTATAATGGATGCACATGTTTATGGATATGTAAATGCAAATGAATGTATGGAAATGCACTTTTGTAATGAATGCAATGGTACTAATCATCTCATGCAGGATATTACAATATATGATGGGTACTAACCAAAAGAATATGAATGAAGATCCAAAAGAATATGAATGAAGATCGAGAGCAAGGACCAAATGCTTATGCAGTCAAGAGGAATCTAGGACAAAAGATGATGAACTTCAAATAATGAGAAGACAATGAAGAGAGCACAAAAACTATTTATATGCAAGCTTAAAATCTGAATGTGAGCGTAAGCTAAATGCAACCCTAGGATTTGGTTGTTGGACTCATCGCATAATTATCATCATTGAGTATTTTAGAACATCAGAGTCAATACAATCCTTACTAGTGCCACTGTGACCATGAGGATGTGGATATGACTTTCATCAGACAAAATGTAGGAAACAAACATAAGCACCAGGGCAAAAGCCAAGATGACCTAAACCATTGTTTCCAGTTTGATACAGTAAGAGTACACAAGTAAACAAATAGAGAAATAACAGTCAAGGAGATAGTTCCAACCTCCCCTTGTCATATAAATAAACAAGATTGAGGGCTGGGAGGCTTTTCCACCTTAATGCAGAAGCTCTTATCACATACACCCTATTTATTTGACGCTGTCGGATCATCAAAACTACAACAACAAGCAGTAGAAAAAAGAAAATAGCAATGAAATTCATGAGAATAGTCAACATACAAAGAAAGATTGAATCATAGCTCAGCACATTTCAAAGTTTATGAAGGTGCATGTGTTCAGGGTGTTGAAAAACACCGTTGTGCTTGTGAGTGCATTGTGTTTGATTGCTATCAAGAGATGCTTACGTTGTGATGTCTGATCTGTGTTGAAAAATATAGATGTGTCCAAAGAGAGTGTTGAAAAACACTATTTGATTAGGGTGTTGAGAAACACCAGTTTGTGTCAGTAGAGAGTTGTCCTTTAGAACTTACAAGATTACTGACTTGAGTGTAAACTGAAGATGTGATCAAAGTGGGGAGCCATGCCCCCAAGCACTGAACGGATTGATGAAAAATATGCAGATATCGAGTTGATGTGAGAAATCTTAGTAGTATAGTGATAGTAGGTAGATGTAGTGAGAATCATTGGTGACTGACACAAGAAAGATTCTCAAGCATAAAGATCAATGTGAGATCTAGGCATCAGCAGGCAGACTCAGTGAGAACCACTAGTGACTGATGTGAAGAGGAGGCAGACTTCAAAAGATAGGACAATGCCCCCTAGGCCAGGAAGATGCCCCCAAGTGTGACTAGTTTCAATCCATGTGAAGTCGAGAAAAATCTCAAAAATGACTGAGAGCGAATGCATGAGTGAGCAAACTAAAGCAGGAAAGCAAACTAAAGCAGGAAAGTGGGAGAGAAAACTGCAAGAAAGCCAAGAGATGTCGCAATAGATAGAGGATTGCAGAACAAGAGGCACCTATTTACAAGGTTTTCACCATCTGGGTAGAAATTCTATTTTTTCTACCATGATGCCTGTTTACCAGGTTTTCATCAATGACACATTTTTCTCTTTTTCCCTTTTTTTTTGTATTTCTCCTTTTTTCATTTTTTTTGTATTTCTCCTTTTTTCATTTTTTTTGTATTTTTCTTTTTTTTTTTCAATTTTTTTGGTATTATCAAGGTGCCTATTTACCAAGTTTTCACCAGGATAATAGATACATCAAAGCACCTTTTTGTCAGGTTTTCATTAAGATGATCATTTTTTCAGGTCATTTTGCAATTTTTAGGATTTTCTCATAATAGAGTATGTACATGAGCATTTAGAAGACATCTCAACTGTAGAACTTCTTCAGATGAAGAACGTTGATAGGATATTTGAGTTGTTCACCCTTTGTGGTAGAGAGATGGTAAGTGCCAGACCCAAATACTATAGTGATAACATACAGACCAAGCGAGTTCGGTTCAAACTTTCCTTTTTGGACCCGTTGTTGTTGATTCTTGGGGTTCTCTCTCAGGATGAGATCATCCATTTAGAATTCCCTTGGTCTGACCTTCTTATTGTAGCTTTTAGATATTCTCTTCTGATATGCTTGGAGATGATCGAATGCCACTTTTTGACGTTCATCCAGTAGTTCTAGCTCTTGAAGTTGGGATATTATGATGTCATCATTAGTAATGAGGCCCTTTAGAGAGACTCACAAGGTAGGAATCTCAACCTCAATAGGAAGTACTGCAATGCCACCATAAAATAGAGCAAAGGGTGTGGCCCCTGTTGGTGTCCATATACTAGTACGGTAAGCCCATAAATCCATATTAATCTGGAGATGCCAGTCTCATCTAGATTTGTGTACTGTGCAGTGTAAAATCTTGAGAATAGTCTTATTTGAAGCTTTCGCCTATCCATTACCCTGGGGGTAATAGATAGAAGACCAATGCTGAATAATTTTGAACTTAGTGCATAAATCTGTTAGATCCTTGTTCTTGGATTTCCCCCCATTGTCAGTGATTATTGATGAGGGTACACCATATCTGTAGATGATGTAGTTCAGTATAAACATGGCCACAGACTTGCCATCAACTATGATGAGAGGCACTACCTTGACCCACTTGGTGAAATAGTCTGTAGTAGTGATGATGTATTTATGTCCTTGTTACCCAAATTTTTCTCATCTAGTAAAATTGGCTATAGGTGGAGTAAAATGAGGCTCCCACAAGGGTTGAGCCCAGCCTATAAAAGACTTTGGGTTTTTGGTTTTGGTCATGTCCTCTACATACCTATTCAGTCCCCTATTCTACCTTGACCATGCAAATAACCTAAAATATGAAAATACTAAGTGTTTATGGTAAACCCTAGCTTGGCCATTTCTCACTCTATTTTCCCATTACCTTTTCAGGTCACTTAGGTTCTTTAAAGTCTCCATGTGCGCTTTTAGCATTACCTTTAGTCTCTAAGTCGCATGAGGAAGAAGACATATTCTATTTTATCCGGTGCCCCTGAGATTTCCCTTTAGTGGCGTAGTCTCCCAATATAGACCAAAGTTAATAAAGTATCATGAGGTACTGTGACTAAGTGTTTTCTTAACCCATGAACATAGCTTGAGTAAAAGCGGGATAAGGTTAAGTCCTTTTAGTCAGGAGGTCTCATGATTAAATATAGGGGTAAGAATCCTTTATGAGAATCTGAGATTGCCCAGTCGTCAAGTCTCTAGTTTCTCTGTGGTTAGGAGCGGGTTGAGTTAAGTTAAGTGCTGATGTAGGTGACTGTGGTGACAAGGAAATGGTAAACAAATGATAGGGAAACACATGTCTTGATGGGCCCATGTTTCACACACCTTCAGTCTCCAAGTCTTGTAACCACGACAAGATATTCCATTTTGTTTTGTTACTATGAAATCACCTTTGTCACTGGGTCTCTGAAAGGATGCAGAGTTAATAAAAAGATAAGGAGATTGCGAGACTGCATTGTCACCGAGTCTCGTGATATAACCAAGGTTAAAAGGAATAGTTGGGAGATTCAGCGATAAGGAAGGAAAGGTGACCCAAGATTATAATATGAAGCCTGGGTAGTGTAAGGTCATCTATGGCTATGTTTCAGAGTAAAATAAGATTTTGATCTCAGCCATCAATTCAGGTATTTGTGCCAGCTGTGACCATTCTCATACAAATATTTAAAAATTCAAATATCTTTGCAGATCAGATTTTAACAGTTATGGTAGAGCCAACTGGCAGAGGATTAGATGGATAAGGGGTGACCCTTCAAGAGGATTAAGGGGTTAAGTCAGCCTTTCTAAATGGGTAATCTAATTTCTGGCATTATTATCTACAAATAGTATGGTTGATTTGAACCAAGCTGGGTTCCTAATTAATACCTCATTCCATGCATTTTTGACTGGTCTTCTTTCATATTAGATCCACCGACCTTTTCCAGAGATTGTCATTTATAGAAATATACTTTTCAAAAATAGATCTTATCTTCAGTAGATGATTCTAGATTTCTTCTAATGGATTGGACAGATAGGGTTTCTATTATTCAAAGGAAAACATATTATAATGTAACCCTAATCATTTTTTGGGGACTCCAAGCCTGCGTGCTAGGGAGTATATGTATCAGTTTTGAGAGCTTTAGAGCTCAGAGTTTTCCTGACTTAGAATTTATCTGTGGAATTCTTTCTACCCTCTAATTTATTTAGTCTGTAATCTTTCATTGATGTTTAGATATTGCAGAGGCTTTTTGTGACATCTTTTCTATCCCTGGGCTTCCTTGTCTGACTCTCTCTTACTAAATTAGAATATATTGAGTGATTTCTAGTGAAACATTGGAGTCTTTGAGCCCTCTTTCTTTTGCAATAGTGTGTACTACTGTGGATGATTTGATTTAGATGAGTTTGTGGATATTCTATAGTCCCTTGTCATTTTGTCTCATTCCTGTGCTGAATTGAAAAATTGGATGTCTGTTTGCAGGTCATAGTCTCTGTCTACTTATAGTAAATACACTATTGTTTGTGAAATTACTTCTTTCCCTAAATAGCCTCTATTTGTCTCAGGCCTCTCTATGAAATACTTATGCAAACCTATCTAGGAAGTTGTGTTCTTCTATTCCAAGGTTTTCATGCTGAGATCAGTCAATGCATTATGATTTAGGTCACCTTCGGTGTATCACCTAGTAGGATAATTTGCTTTTAGTCATTTCCCTTTCATGCATTCCTTCTATCCCTTTTCCCTCAAGAATTTAATTTCCTATTAAGAAGCGAATTTGGGTGACATATCAAGAGGAACTAGCCTATAATATGGAGGTCTCATCTCGGTTAGCAAAAGGTCCCACAACCTTGAGATGATTCCCATGTTACACTAGATTACCAAGACTACAAGAGCTTGGATGAAGGGTGCAAATATAGGTGTCTAACAATCCCCTTGAAGAAGATGGATGTATCTGACCCACCAAGTCAAAGGCCCACTACTAAAATGGCCAAAAGCCGACGAAGGGAATGAGCTCCTTGGCAGGAGCGTGGATCATATTTCCATGAAGCTGGCATTGTTTGCAAGATTTAGCAAATTGTGTAGCTTCTTTCTCCATATCCAGCCAATAGTAACCATCTCTAATAAATTTATGAGCCAGTGTTAGGCCATTAGAGTGAGACCCATAGATGCCTTCATGCACCTCTACTAACGCATGCTTGGACTCATCAGGTTCTAAACACCTAAGGAGGGTACCGTCTAGACCTCACCTATATAATTTGTTAGCTATGATGACAAACTGTAAAGCACTACAGATTAAGTGAAGTTTCTCATTTTGGGTGTAAGTGTCCAAAATGATCTGGTCATGAAGGTAGGAGTAAATATGGTGGTAGTGGGATGAGTCATGCCCAATGACTGAATAGATCATCTGGGATTCAGGGGAATTATAGGTAGGGTAGCATAACGTCTCCACTAGGAATTCATGTCTAAAGTCATTTTCTGGCATTTGTAACATGGAAGCCAGAGTAGCCATGGCATCGGCTACTTTATTATTTTCCCTTGGAATTTGTTGGAAATTAATGTGTGCAAAGTATTTCTTGAGATCATCAACCATCTTTTTATAAGGCACTAATTTTTCATCTTTTGTTTGGTAGATATCATTCACCTGATTAATAACCAACTGTGAATCTCCAAAGAACTTTAGCTCATTGACACGCCATTCAATAGTGATATTTAATCCATTAGTCAAGGCTTCATACTCAGTAGTGTTATTTGTGCAAGGAAACATCATTTTGTAAGCCTTTGGTAATGAATACTGCTGAGGTGTAATGAACAAGATTCTGACACCTGACCCCTGTTGGGTGAATGATCCATCAAAGAACATGGTCCATGAATGATGTGTGAGAAGCATGATGGACTCATCTAGGAACTTGATCCTTAATGGTTGATAGTCTATAATAGGTGCCTTAGCCAATTGATCTACAATTTCTTTTCCTTTGATAGTTTTTCTCTCCACATACTCAATGTCGAATTCACTGAGTATCATGACCCACTTAGCTAATCTACCTGTGAGGGAAGCTTTGTTGAGTAAGTACTTTAATGGATCAATTTTTGCAATGAGCCTTATAGTGTGAGCAAGCATGTAATGTTGTAACTTCTGGAAAGTGAACACCATCACTAAGAAAGCTTTCTCAATGAAAGAATAATTCATTTCATAGGAGACCAATGTTTTGCTGATGTAATAGATTGCTCTTTCTTTATTTTTTTGATCTTCTTGAGCCAATAGAGAACCCAGAGATGTTTCTGTAGCTGAGATGTATAAGATTAATGGCTTCCCATGAATTGGAGGCATTAATATAGGTGGATTGGCCAGATATTGTTTGATTTTTTGAAAACCTTGTTCACATTCTTTATTCCATTCATAGGTCACACCTTTATGTAGAGTTTTAGTAAATGGCTATGACTTGTTAGCTAGACGTGAGATGAAGTGTCAGATAGACTAAAGCTGACCTTGAAGACATTTGATTTGTCTGATATTTCATGGTGGAGGAATTTCCATGATAGCTTGCACCTTTGCAGGATCCACCTCGATACCTTTTGCAGAGATGATATAACCAAGAAATATTTCCAGAAGTTACTCCAAATGCACATTTCTTAGGATTGAGACATAGTTTGAATTTTTCCATATGATCCAGTATAGGGCCTAGATCAGTAAGATGTGCTTTCCTATCCATACTTTTAGCAAGGCTGTCATCAACATAATCCTCCATTATTTTGTGCATCATATCATGAAATATAGTAGTGACTTCTCTTTGATACATGGCTCCAACATTCTTAAGACCAAAAGGCATAACATTCCAGCAGAAAGTGCCCCACACACAAGTGAAAGCAATCTTTTCTTGGTCCTTTGGCACAATTTTGATTTGGTTGTAGCTAGAGAAATCATCCATTAGGGAGTAAATTTCATACCCTGATGTCATATCCATAATCATATCAATGTTGGGTAGTGGGAAATCATCCTTTGGACATGCCTTGTTTAAGTCCCTAAAGTCTGTGTAGACTCTGATAGATTTTTCATGATTCAACACTGGAACTATGTTGGAGATCCACTCTACATAGTCAATTTCTCTTATGAACCCATATTTTAGGAGTTTCTCTAGTTCAGCCTTAACAAGTAGAGCCACATGTGGATTCATTTTTCTGAGTTTTTGCTTGACTGGTTTTACTCCAGGAGCTATTGACAGGTGATGCATGATAAGATCGGGATCTACACTAGGCATGTCAGAGTATGTCCATGCAAAGTTTATCTTTTTCTCTGTGAAGAAATCTATGAATTCTTTGAGTTCTTCTGCAGACAATGATTTAGCCACATGAATAATGTGTGGATGTTCTTCTGTACCCAGATTTACTGGCTAAGTCAGCTCAATTAGCACCAATGATCGTTCCTGGAAATGACTCAGAAGCACATCAAGTATCTCATCATCAGGCACCTCAGAGAGGTTTTCACCTTTGGATACATCTATTCTTTTTAATTTTTTTGGCCCAGACACTACCACAATGTGGTTTTCACCATCAGAGTGCTTATTTTTTATTCTTTTGATTTTATAACTAAGATACTTGATATCAGCCTTGGTCATGTTGACACTTTCTTCACTAGTGGAGGATGTTATAGGTTCAACAATGTGAAGATAAAAGGCTAGACCATAGTCATTCTAGAATGTGAGGACTTCATTGGATGAGGAAGGGGATTCCAGTCTATTAGCTCAAGATTTTGGAGTGAGAGAGAAGTGACGGGTTCAAGTGCATTCACGATATAATCATCAAAAGCGCTGACTAGTAAGCTGAGACCTAGAGAAATCTCATCCAAAGGTGTATTTGAATCTATTTGACTCCTAGTGACCATAGTAGAAGACATGTTAACATTTATAGAATCGGACTCATTAGACCTTACACTAGACCCATCACCTATGTTGAGAAGCTTTTCATAGGATCCTTCTGAAAAATTGTCAAACTCATATTCATGGGAATCTATGTCTGAACTCTAACTAGGATTTTTTCACCATAAAGGTTTGGGAGTTCTTGTGACACCAGCTTGTTCTTGCACAAACCGCTCTTGAAACTGTGATGGTATGTATCGTTCACCTTGGAAACTAGGATCTTGTGACACTTTCCATTGTTCGTATGTAAGTGTAGTAAATGGAATAGTGACATTGGAGTTACTACCAGCCTTGGCTATACTGGCATGTATCATAACATCATCTGGCTCAGCAAAGAATGCTGCCAGATTTGGAGGAATAGGATAAGGAAAGAAATCCTCATCAAAGCTATCCTCTACGGTGTCAACTATAGCTGTGCCTTTAGGTTCTAGTGGAGGATCCAGTTTTGGCATAAATTTTTTAATCCCTAGATGGAACGGGATCTTATTGAAGCCTAAAATAGTTGTGTCTTTCATCTTTTGACCCGTAGCTTTAATAGGATCAACTAACCCATTACTATTCATCCCTATTGGACCACTCCCTTTGTATCCAAAGTGTTTCATGATTTTAAGACCTTCATTATTGGGATTTAGTTCACAAGTGGGGGTAGTCTATTCAGATATGTCCTTTCCTTTGTAAAGCCAAGCTTTAATAGCTCTTTCCTCATCTTCATCTTCTATTGGTGTTGAAGGCCGTACAAAGGCACCATCATAAACTATTTCAGGAGGAGTAGAAGATTTATTATTCTCAGAAGCTCTCTCATAAGAACAAGGAGATGGAGGTAGAGGTGCTAATGATAGCACAATTTCTATATGATACCCCCCCATACCTATGTCTTTGATTTTCAAAGTTTGTTCCATGTATTTAAGCTTGGCCTCACAAAATTATGTGTATTCTCTATTAGTAGGAACAAAACTATTAGCTGACTGTGTGAGCGTATTACAAGAAGATCCCATATCAGCAAGAACTGTCACTTCTGCACCATGGAAAGGAAACTTGATGCACTGATGATATGTAAAGGGAACCACTTTCATTTCATGGATCCACGGTCTTCCCAATAGTATGTTATAAGCAAGAGGAATGTCCAACACTTGAAAAGTGACATCTCTTTCAACAGGTCCAACCCAAATATGTAGCACAACTAAACCTGTAGACTTTCTTTCTTCTTCATCATAGGCTTTGATAGAAATTTTATTGTGGGAATCTATGCAATCTTCATCATAGCCTAGCTGAGTGAGCAAGTGAGCAGAGCAGATATTGAGGCTAACACCATTATCAATAAGGACGTGAAGGACAAGTTTTTAGCCAATCATGACCTCTATATGCAAAGGAGCATTATGCAGGTGGCTGATCGAATGGTCATCTTCTTCTAAGAAATATATATAGTGTGGTGAAGTCAAGTGACCCACCATAGATTGAAACTAATCAAGATTAATGTCTTTAGGGATGTTAGCCTCTGCGAGGGCTTTATCCAAAATCTTCCTGTGAGCAGGCGAGATCTTCAACAACTCAAAGATGGTTATTTGAGTTTTGGTTCTTTGCAGCTGGTTGAAAATGCTATAATTAGTAGTAGGAGGTGTGGGGACCATTTTCATGGTCTTTTTGGCAAGGCCAACAATAGATTTATCTTCGAGTTGTTTAGGTGCGGATGTAGTAGCAGGAGGGTCATGACCCTTGAGAGTGATCTTAGCACGGGACCTGGTAACGATGTTGGCACAATCTTGAGATAATTTAGGTTTAGATTAGCGAGACCTAGCACCTCTCAAGACAAATGAGGTCTTAGGCTTAGGAGCATCCACACTCTCCTTGATATTAACCACATCACAATACTCAACTTCGACAGGCTCGATCATGTTGATGACATTGTCATTAGTGGTATGCATGTAGTTAACCTTGGCATTTTTGTTCTTAGTGTTGGAAGACTCACCTTTCTTGTGATGAGGAAAGGGATCTTTAAATTCCTGGTGATTTAAATCCTTGTTATGATTTTCTATAATAATAACCTCATTATCAATCATATCTTGGACTTTATGGTGCAACTGAAGACAAGTAGAAGTCTTATGACCCTTTTTCTGGTGATAGTCACAGCATGCATTATCATTCCACCAATGGGGTCATGGTTGTGGATCATATGGACGCTTGTCCAAAGGAGTGAGAATCTAGTTTTGCACCAAAGTCTTGTAAACTACATCAAGCGGTTCTCCCAAGGAAGTAAATTCATGCTTGGGTCGAGGGGCCCAAGGTTTGTTGCTAGAGAATCTAGAAGGTGGTTGAGTGTTTTTTGTAGCCTTTTCAGCAGTTTTGATTGCTTGTATACTAGAAGTAATATTGAAAACTAGTTTTGAAGGAGCCAGGGTCACATTATCAACCACTCCATCATTCACTACATCCCTATTCTTGTTAACAAACTTCCCTTTATCTTTGTTGGAAGAGGAAGAACTTTTTTTGTTGTCTTTGTACAAAGTCAATTCCCCTTTCTTAAGCATAAATGCCTCTATCCTCATAGCTTTCTTAATCATTCTATCAAAATTGAGGGGACCTTGAAGCTATACCTGATACCCAAAATAAGGAGTGAGATTGCCCAAGAAGATGTCAAGTTTCTCAAATTCGGGTATTTTACGAGGATACTTGGTGAAAAGTTGTCTCAATCTCTAGAGAAATGTCAGGAATGGCTCCCCTTGTCTTTTCTTGAGATTTCAAAGGCCCCTAATGTTGATGGGATGATGTATGTTGTGAGAATAATGTTGGATAAAGATATTTTCAATCTCATCAAAAGTCTTAATGTCGGTGGGTAGTCGAGAAAATTACTCCATGGTAGGTCCACCCAAACTTTAGGGAAAGAGACACATTAAATAAGTTTGATCATGAATGAACTCCATAGATAGAGCCCCAAATTCTCTCAGATGATCCTGAGGATCGGTGGTACCCAGATATTTATCATACTTAGGGAGTTCCACACCTTTGGAAAAAGGTGGCATATGAAGACTCCTATCAAAAGGAAAATGATAAATGCTCTCCATCATGAACTGTTGTGTGGGTTTGTCCTTATCCTTTATAAGTTGGCTAATTTTGTTTTGCATATCTTGAATCATCTTTTGCAATTTGGTAGTCTCAGTCTCTTCTTCTTTAGCCACAAGTATTTCCACTTGGAAATTTGGGGGTAGCTTAACTACTTGGTTTGCCAAATCTAGAAAATGTTTCTCTTTATCTTCTGCAAGGAGGATTTCCATCATCTTGATGAGAGCCTTGTTAGATTTTTCAGCATCTATGTCATTTTGAGTTATCAGCTCATCATCATTACCAAGGATTTCATAAATGCTTGGGTTCTGATCTTGACTCTGGTCATGTGGAGGAGGGAAATGGTGATGTTGATCACCTAGTTTACCCTAATCATTTTGAGATTGGTCATGGACCTCATTGTATTGACCTTGTAGGTAATCAAAAGGGAGTCCCATGTTGTTGATGTGGGGTTGTGTTGTGTGCATAGCTTCAGTGTGAGTGTGTGTATCAAGCTGAGAGTTCGTGGCCAATGTAACTTTTCGTGGATCAAAGGGGTCGATGGGTTTGGAAGGATCAATAGGTTCAAAAAGATCGATATGACCAAAAGGATTGTATGCTAAAAAGGATCAGTAAGGTAGTGAGGATTTTTAATAGGGTCAACCCAAGTAGATGGTCTTCCAAATTTTTGTTGATCTAAAAGAAATGGGTTTTGTTGATCTTGAAACAAGGGATTATAGCATAGCTAGAATACTAGTTTCTGATTCAGACTGGGATCTATACTAAATGGGGAGGAGGAATGTGAGGATCCCTCTTGACTATCAGATGGAACAATAAGTTCAGAATGACCTCTTCCTTGATTATGAGATTTACCTCTATCTATTCCAGAACCATGAATGGGAAATATGTTGCCACTTCTAGTCATAAAAGGCATAGATGAAGATGAAATGAGAGAGAACTTAGGATCCAACTCAGAACTCTGTCTCTAAAAATAGAAAAAAGGAGATAAAGGCTAGAACAACCAAGATGTGTAATGCACCCAGCACGAATCATCAAGAGTGTGGCTAGAACAACTGAGATGTGACTATTGCATCACAAGGTACAAAAGCACAAAGAGGTAGGATAGAGAACAAGGAGACAAAATTAGTTTGAGCAAGAATCAGTCAATTTGCAACTCGAGACAATCAGTTTTAGACTGCAGACAATAGGGAAATAGGCAATCGGATCTCAGACAAAAATTAGATCAGGTGAAAAAACTTATCAGTCAACAGGAAATAACTTGCTATTTTAGGACACCAGAGGATAGATTCATGTGAGACAGTGCTGGTTCACATGAGGAAACTTGAAACTATGCATGAGAAAATGAAAACTTTATTGAGGAAGTGCTCAATTTTTGGAATCTCGCATGAGAAAACTCCAGGTTTCGATAGATCAACTCAATTTTTGAGACAAAAATTAGATTTTGAGACACAATCAGGACTATTTTCTGACAAAATTTCCAAATTTAGGATAGTTTTATGAAAGTTCAGATTAGCAATCTTAGTTTGAATGTGACAAGCAATCGTTAACAAGCACAAAGTTTTGATCAAACAATAGTGATGTAAGAAGTAGTCACAAACAGTTCTACCAAGGACAAGGCAACTTGGTAGAATCATGAGAGTCTTTGTTTCATCATGATTTGACAGTTTAAGACTCAAAACAAACACTTAGTTACCCCTACAAAAAAATGGTAGAGAAGACAAAATCCGTGCCTCACTGACTTATGTGTATGCATGCACCTCACACAATAGTGTCACCCCCAAGAGGGCATACGTGTTTTTGGTGTTTCCAAGGACTCAGTAATATATGTTTGAAGGTTACCCTTAAAGTAGGGGCCAGTGTAATATACCACATCAAGCATCTAGGTGCATACCTATGTTGAGAATCTAGGGGAGAGATTCTTCCCCCTCCCTGCGCACAGATTATGTCTTCTTTCAGAGGTGATCCAGGTAGGCATCTAACTAAGAAATTTTTTAGTGGGCTTCCATTCACAATAACCTTTAGTGTCCTTGATACAGGGATGGGGCCTCACAACCACACCAACACTTGAAATTCATACACCCCCGCAAGCAGGGTTGGGAGCGGTGCCACTCAGTACAACAAACAAGGCTTTCTCAAGATGATAGTCAGAATCATGAGAAATAAGTTACCATGGCTTTGGAGTCTTTGGAATTGATAAAGAAGACTTTATTATAGTGAGGTGGAATCATCGGAAATAGGTGTGTACTCACTTGGGTCATTCCCAGAGGTTCAACTTTCGGCAGGCCCTCTAAAGGTGACACAAAAATTGGCTTGGATTCGAGGGTCAAATTTTTTGATTCTCTCAAAGAGAGAAGAGCATACTTCTCTACCTCTTCACCTTACCCAAACACACAAGACATATTCATCACCAAGATAACTCTCCTCCAACCAATTCACAAGCCTTTGGGTTTCTGATTCTCTCAAAGAGAGAAGAGCATAATCCCCTAACAAGTGAACATGCTAAAGGTTTAATAACTTTGCTTGCTTCCCTAGGTCTCCATCATTCTAGCAACGTCTCGGTCTCAGATTCATCCATGGGCATCACTTCCATGTAATGAAGAGCCTATTCCCCTATTTTGCTATCAAGATTCCCAAGAAATTTTAACAAGGCCCTATTTATAGTATGTGATGAAAGCAAAAAACAAGCACAACATTTTTTTTTAAATGATCTTCGACAACCATCCTACAAGAAAACCATTAGCAAGTTTATGTCTTTGTCAAGCAAACTGCAGCCCACTGTTATGCTGTCAGAAAAATTAGAAAGATAAAAATAGCAGCATGTTAGAATAATAAAAAAAAATAGAAATAGTACTTGCAAAAGCTATGAAATTTCAAAAAAACTATCACCAAGCCTCGCGTGAGGAAGTACAAAGCTTCCTGCGAGGAAGTGCAAGGCTTCATGCGAGGAAGTGCAAAACTTCATGCGGTATGCTCAGAATTCTCACACAAGAATCCGTACACAAAGAAGTACAATCGTACGACAAAGTACATAATTTTGTCATAAAATTTTTTGAGAGTGAGGTTAGAAAACAATTTTCAGCCCCACGGTGGGTGCCAAAATGTATGTGTCTAAATTTTGACCTCTAAATCAGCCACAACACAACATAGTCATTGCTCAATCATCAAATTGCAAAGATGAACATGAATTGTCCATTCCACAATATCAATTGAATCGACCTACTACCTCCTATTTAGTTGAGGTTTTCAATTACTCTCAAAATGAGAGAAAACAACCATAGACCATTGCTAAAATGGATGATTTTAAAGCATTGAAAATTGAAATTAAACTATTCTATATGAGAGATGCAATTATAATCTAAGAATGGAAATGCAGATTTTAATCTAAGAAGCTTGAAATAAATAATAGAACTAAGATATTTGATACATAAGTAAACTAAATTAAGATGAAGATTCCATTAAACTAAATGAAATTATACTAATATACAATAAAATATTGAAAACATGAGAGAATTGAGACAATATTTCACTATAGTTTTGGTACTCTAAAATTGCTCCTCCCAAATGAAGAAGAGAAGGTCCATAATATAGAAGAGCCTGCAAAGAGGATGAAGAGTTTCTTGGAAAGAAACGGATGACTCTTCATCTCCATGGAGGAAGGTGAGACAAAATTGAAGGAATTATTTATTTAAGTAAATGAATTATTGCCACATGGGTGGCTTTTCATCTTGAATTATTGAATTTCAAGTGAGGATAATCCATTCAAATAACCAAATAATTATTTATTTCCTTTTGATGTGTATTAGCTAAAGGGGTGGAATAAATTTAATTTAAAAGAACTTAGGACTTTAGAATTAAATTAATTAATCATAGGGATTTTTAGCTAATAAATCTTGAAAATTTAGGAATTAAATATAGTGTAAGATTTATGCAAATTCAAGTTTTCTGCATTTGAGACTAAGTCAATTAAAGTCAATTAGGGAGAAGAATTTGCCTAGTAAAATAGGACTTTGATGATGAGAATTTGAAGAAATGCACCAAAATTGATTAGAATTATATGGTGCCAATTTTGGGGTGTTACACTACCTTGTTGCAATCCACTAGAGTCTTTCTTCTAACTTTACCGCAAGCATGTTCAATTTCCATACTTCCGCTAAAGTAGGGGCTTAATATATCATCTTAAAATGGAAGCACTTCCATGATAAGAATGTTTATCCCTCCTTAGGGGATTTTTTTGACCACCATCATACTTTCCCCTCATTTCTGCATCATCCTCTACTTTTGTGCCTGTTTAGGACCTTGATTGGGCCTCTCTGGGCACCTTCTATCCCACCTGGCATATTTTCCAGGGGTTCTGACCCCCTGGGTCAAGGTCAACCTTGAACTTGACCTAGGTCAGGGTTTACCTTGACCTTGAACTAGGTCAAGTTCAACCTCAACCTTGACCTGGGTCCCCCTCTCAAATCTGGAAGCTTGTCAGCTTCCAGAGGTAATCAAAAATTCATTTTCCCACTTCTAGGTCGGTTATTTTGGGTTCCAAAGTGGAAAATCCTAAATTGTATGTAATATAGTTCCTCTTCTAGGGGAATGGATCTAATTGGAATTTTATTCTCCTATGTCATCCTCTCTAGAAGATTGTGCCCTAGTTTCATATAAAAGGAAGCCTTTCTCTCTCATTTTCTCTAAGTCTTCTAAGTGCAAAAAGCTCTAACCAAGATTTTGTCGAGAAGAAAAAGGTTCAAGCATCCATTGTTATACATGTTTCCAAGCTTTCAAGGTGTTCAAGTATTCCTCTTATGCATTCAAGTTCTCCATTGAAGATCAAGGATTCAAGATTTCAAGCCTTTGAAGAGATTAGGTTCAAACATTCAAGATTCATCATTCAAACCCTAGATCTAGCCATCACGGTGGTGTGATCTTCCTTCAATATCCTTTGTGCATCCTCAAGCCTCATTCATTCTATTCATGGTGGATTCCAAGCATACAATCATGGAGGTTTATGGTTTCTATTGATTCTAAGCTTTCATATTCACATACTTGCTTACATTTGAATTACATTGGCATATCTATTCAATATAATAGCTTCATTCTTAGATTCAATTCTACTACTTGCTAGTGTTCTATATTTTATTTATTTCAAGGTTAATTCCTAAATCAGGGTTTGACTACGGAAAAACCCTCCCCCCCCAAAAAAAACCTCTTTTTCTTGCAGATACAGGTTCGAGACTACAAATTTGAACCCAGATCTAGATACCGTTTTTGGCCAACTTTAGGATTCGTGAATATAATTTTTGTCAAACCTGTGCAAGTCAAGGTTGAGATTATTAGGTTAGGGGTGAGATTAGTGGGTCAAGGTTGACCATTTCATAAGATGATGTTGGATTGGAAAAATATTTCTAGGTTTTGTTCGTCTCTGCGTTCCAGTTCTAGATCATACTTTAGATTTTCCAGAAACAGAGTATAAACCCCAGAAAACAATATTCTTCAGATCTACAATTCTTTAAGGTTGGTGCATTCATCCTATCCATTTCAATTCAAATCCATAATTATTCTAATTATATCACACATTTACATTCATTTACACACATTTTAAGAGGGAAACCTAGGATCTCCTTCTTTATCCTTATTTCAAAAATATTGATTCATTTATGCATTGATCCTTTTTGGGTTGATAAATTTGGATCCTTCCTTTGTGCATTTGAGAATAAAGGGGAATGTTTTATTTATCCCTCCACTCTAAACATTAAATTTAAGGTGATAAGTGATTTGAGTATCAAAACACTCTTATTCTATTAACATCATTTTCTACCTTACACCCACCTAATATTTTGATATCAAATGCTTCCATTTTAAATTTCATGAACATCGGAGCTCATTTGAAATATTAATTTAAACTTTCAATTTTGCTCAATCAGAGGAAAACCCACCTAATATTTTGATGTCAAATGCTTCTATTTTAAATTGGAAGCATTTGACATCAAAATATTAATTTAAAGTTTCAAATATTAATTTAAATTTTTAGTTTTACACAATTAGAGGAAAACCCACCTAATATTTTAATGTCAAATGCTTCTATTTTAAATTTCAAGAAGATCAGATCTTGTTTGAAATATTAATTTAAAGTTTCAATTTTTCTCATTCAGAGGAAAACCCACCTAATATTTTGATGTCCAATGCTTCTATTTTAAATTTCATAGAGATTAAAGCTTGTTTAAAATATTAATTTCAAGTTTCAATTGTACACAATCAGTGGAAAACTCACCTAATATTTTGATGTCAAATGCTTCCAATTTAATTTTCACGAAGATTGGAGCTCATTTGAAATATTAACTTAAAGTTTCAATTTTGCTCAATCAGAGGAAAACCCACCTAATATTTTGATGTCAAATGCTTCCATTTTAAATTTCACGAAGATCTGAGCTCATTTGAAATATTAATTTAAAGTTTCATTTTTGCTCCCGGACGTAAAATGTGTCACAAAAAACTTTCAATTTTGCACAATAAGAGGTAAAACCACCTAATATTTTGATGTGAAATGCTTCAATTTTAAATTTCACGAACATCGGAGCTCATTTGAAACATTAATTTAAACTTTCAATTTTGCTCAATTAGAGGAAAACCCACTTAATATTTTGATGTCAAATGATTCTATTTTTAATTGGAAGCATTTGACATCAAAATATTAATTTAAAGTTTCAAATATTAATTTAAAGTTTCAAATATTAATTTAAAGTTTCAATTTTACACATTCAGGGGAAAACCCACCTAATATTTTAATGTCAAATGCTTTGATTTTAAATTTCACAAAGATCGAATCTCGTTTGAAATATTTATTTAAAGTTTAAATTTTTCTCAATCAGAGGAAAACCCACCTAATATTTTGATGTCAAATGCTTCTATTTTAAATTTCATAAAGATCCGAGTTCATTTGACATATTAATTTCAAGTTTCAATTTTACACAATCACTGGAAAACCCACCTAATATTTTGGTGTCAAATGCTTTCAATTTAAATTTCACGAAGATCGGAGCTCATTTGAAATATTAATATAAAGTTTCAATTTATCTATATCAGAGGAAAAATCACCTAATATTTTGATGTTAAATGCTTCCATTTTAAATTTCACGAAGATCTGAGCACGTTTGAAATATTAATTTAAAGTTTCAATTTTGCTCCCGGACATAAAATGTGTCACAAAAAAGTTTCAATTTTGCACAATCAGAGGTAAACCCACCTAATATATTGATGTCAAATGCTTCAATTTTAAATTTCACACACATCAGAGCTCGTTTGAAATATTAATTTAAACTTTACATTTTGCTCAATCAGAGGAAAACCCACCTAATATTTTGATGTCAAATACTTCTATTTTATATTGGAAGCATTTGACAACAAAATATTAATTTAAAGTTTCAAATATTATTTTAAAGTTTCAGTTTTACACAATCAGAGCAAAACCCACAGGTAATATTTTAATATCAAATGCTTCCATTTTAAATATTAATTTAAAGTTTAATCAAAGGAAAACCCACCTAATATTTTGATGCCAAATCCTTCTATTTTAAATTTCACAGAGAACCAAGCTCGTTTGAAATATTAATTTCAAATTTCAATTTTACACAATCACAGGAAAACCCACCTAATATTTTAATGTCAAATGCTTCCATTTTAAATTTCACGAAGATCGGATCTCGTTTGAAATATTAATTTAAAATTTCAATTTTGCTCAATCAGAGGAAAACCCACCTTATAATTTGATGTCAAATGCTTCTATTTTAAATTTCATGGATATCCAAGCTCGTTTGAAATATTAATTTCAGGTTTCAATTTTACACAATCACTGGAAAACCCTTCAAATATTTTGATGTCAAATGTTTCCAATTTAAATTTCACAAAGGGAGCTTGTTTGAAATATTAATTTAAAGTTTCAATTTTGTTCATTTAGAGGAAAACCCACCTAATATTTTGATGTCAAATGCTTCCATTTTAAATTTCATGAAGATCTAAGCACGTTTGAAATATTAATTTAAAGTTTGAATTTTGCTCCCGGACGTAAAACGTGTCACAAAAAAGTTTCAATTTCATACAATTAGAGGTAAACCCACCTAATATTTTTATGTCAAATGCTTCTATTTTAAATTTCTTGAACATCGAAGCTCATTTGAAATATTAATTTAAACTTCCAATTTCGCTCAATCAGAGGAAAACCCACGTAATATTTTGATGTTGAATGCTTCTATTTTAAATTGGAAGCATTTGACATCAAAATATTAATTTAAAGTTCCAATTTTACACAATTAGAGGAAAACCCACTTAATATTTTAATGTCAAATGCTTCCATTTTAAATTTCACGAAGATCGAATCTCGTTTGAAATATTAAATTAAAGATTCAATTTTTCTCAATCAGAGGAAAACCCACCTAATATTTTGATGTCAAATGCTTCTATTTTAATTTTCGCAGAGATCCGAGCTTGTTTGAAATATTAATTTGAAGTTTCAATTTTACATGATTAGTGGAAAACCTACCTAATATTTTGATGTCAAATGCTTCCAATTTAAATTTCACGAAGATCAGAGTTTGTTTGAAATATTAGTCTAAAGTTTCAATTTTGCTAAATCATAGGAAAACCCACCTAATATTTTGATGTCAAATGCTTCCATTTTAAATTTCACGAAGATCTGAGCTCATTTGAAATATTAATTTAAAGTTTCAATTTTGCTCCTAAACGTAAAACATGTGACAAAAAAGTTTCAATTTTGCACAATCAGAGGTAAACCCACCTAATATTTTGATGTCAAATGCTTCCATTTTAAATTTCATGAGCATTGGAGCTCATTTGAAATGTTAATTTAAACTTTCAATTTTGCTCAATCAAAGGAAAACCCACCTAATATTTTGATGTCAAATGCTTCTATTTTAAATTGGAAGCATTTGACATCAAAATATTAATTTAAAGTTTCATTTTTACACAATCAGAGGAAAACCCACCTAATATTTTACTGTCAAATGCTTCCATTTTAAATTTCATGAAGATCGGATCTCATTTGAAATATTAATTTAAAGTTTCAATTTTTCTCAATCAGAGGAAAACCCACCTAATATTTTGATGTCAAATGGTTCTATTTTAATTTTCACGAAGATCCAAGCTCATTTGAAATATTAATTTCAGGTTTCAATTTTACACAATCAGTGGAAAACCCACCTAATATTTTGATGTCAAATGCTTCCAATTTAAATTTCACGAAGATCAGAGCTGGTTTGAAATATTAATTTAAAGTTTCATTTTTTCTCAATCAGAGGAAAACCCACCTAATATTTTGATGTCAAATGCTTCCACTTTAAATTTCATGAAGATCTGAGCTAGTTTGAAATATTAATTTAATGTTTTAATTTTGCTCCCGGACGTAAAACGTGTCACAAAAAAGTTTCAATTTGGTACAATCATAGGTAAACCCACATAATATTTTGGTGTCAAATTCTTCCATTTTAATTTTCACGAACATCAAAGCTCCTTTGAAATATTAATTTAAACTTCCAATTTTGCTCAATCAGAGGAAAACCCACATAATATTTTGATGTCAAATGCTTCTATTTTAAATTGGAAGCATTTGACATCAAAATATTAATTTAAAGTTTCATATAATAATTTAAAGTTTACGTTTTACACAATCAAAGGAAAACCCTCCTAAAATTTTAATGTCAAATGGTTCCATTTTAAATTTCATGAAGATCGGATCTCATTTGAAATATTAATTTAAAGTTTCAGTTTTTCTCAATCAGAAGAAAACCCACCTAATATTTTGATGTCAAATTCTTCTATTTTAAATTTCACGGAGATCCGAGCTATTTTGAAATATTAATTTCAAGTTTCAATTTTACACAATCACTGGAAAACCCACCTAATATTTTGATGTCAAATGCTTTCAATTTAAATTTCACGAAGATCGGAGCTCATTTGAAATATTAATTTAAAGTTCAATTTTTCTTAATCAAAGGAAAACCCACCTAATATTTTGATGTCAAATGCTTCCATTTTTAATTTCATGAAGATCCGAGCTTGTTTGAAATATTAATTTAAAGTTTCAATTTTGCTCCCGAATGTAAAATGTGTCACAAAAAAGTTTCAATTTTGCACAAACAGAGTTAAACCCACCTAATATTTTAATGTAAAATACTTCCATTTTAAATTTGACAAACATCAGAGCTCATTTGAAATATTTATTTAAACTTTGAATTTTGGTCAATCAGAGGAAAACCCACCCAATATTTTGATGTTAAATGATTCTATTTTAAATTGGAAGCATTTGACATCAAAATATTAATTTAAAGTTTCAAATATTAATTTAAAGTTTCAGTTTTACACAATCAGAGGAAAACCCACGTAATATTTTAATGTCAAATGCTTCTATTTTAAATTTCACGAAGATCGGATCTCTTTTGAAATATTAATTTAAAGTTTCAATTTTTCTCAATCAGAGGAAAACCCACCTAATATTTTGATGTCAAATGCTTCTATTTTAAATTTCACCAAGATCTGAGCTTGTTTGAAATATTAGTTTCAAGTTTCAATTTTACACAATCACTAGAAAACCCACCTAATATTTTGATGTCAAATGCTTCCAATTTAAATTTCACGAAGATCAGAGCTTGTTTGAAATATTAATTTAAATTTTCAATTTTGCTCAATCAGAAGAAAACCCACCTAATATTTTGATGTCAAATGCTTCCATTTTAAATTTCACGAAGATAAGAGCTCATTTGAAATATAATTTAAAGTTTCAATTTTGCTCCCGGGCATAAAACATGTCACAAAAAAGTTTCAATTTTGCACAATCAGATGTTAACCCACCTAATATTTTGATGTCAAAATGCTTCCATTTCAAATTTCACGAACATCAGAGCTCGTTTGAAATATTAATTTAAACTTTCAATTTTGCTCAATTATAGGAAAACCCATCTAATATTTTGATGTCAAATGATTCTATTTTAAATTGGAAGCATTTAACATCAAAATATTAATAAAATATAATGGCACAAGGAGGAGCAGAAGCAGGAGCTAGAGTAGCCATTTATTGAATATAATGGCATGAGAAGGAGCAGGATCAGGAGCAGGAGCAGGATCTATAGTAGGCATGACCGTGAGGAGGGAAAAGACAACAGTACCATGGATCCCACAAACAACTGAAACCTAGTTCTGAGCAGTTCTCAGACTGACATCTGACATCTCGTAGGTATTCTCCCAATCTGGAAAATGAGTTTAGAAAATTTTTTAATGGCATACTGATTGTACAACCGCTGAATGCACCTACAGATCTAGGATTCTAGCGATGCCCATTTGTGGAGAAAAACATATTTTCCAACTGGGATGGTCAAGACAATCGATGAATTTTCCATGGAAAAGTTGTGGTACAACATGGCAAACCCTTCTTTGTTATCCCTAGGTTCCATGTCTAGAAAGGATCCTGTGTGAATCTGCCAGGTAGCCAACCTTGAACAACATCATGTAAGACAAAATCCATACCTAATAGGCCTTGGTCAGGTATCTGATCCTATGAGGCAAGAGAAGTGTCTCAACAAGTAGAAGATGGTAGGTGATCTCAGGACCTCCCTCTTCTTCAACGCACTGCTTGAAAATTTGAAAATGGAAATAGGCGGGAAACATATAATTTCAAACAATTGCACCCAATTTAGGGCCAAAAACATTTTAGGGTTGGAAAGCTCAATCACTTTGTTCAATGATCACGTAGTCTATTTTAGAAACAACCCATATTTGATATCTGTGAGGAGTCACCTCCTAACTCACCAACCAAAGCCAAAACTATGAATAAGTTGGAGAACAATTCTATCAAACTACCAGAAGTGGACCTTGGTAATGCCAATAGTGATAAGGAGCCTGAGTATGATGAGGATCAAGATAGTCAAGCATACAAGAACAACACGGTCGGGTCAACTAGACTGACACTCAATAGAGCCCCCTTCATTGCAAAAAGGATAGCTTAGATCTGGCAAAAGAAATATTACAATGATATGATTTCTCAGGATGCCAGCAAGACTGTGCCAGTCTCACCTTTTGTCACCCTCCTAACACACTTACTACAACATCAAATTGGCTTCCTTTGGTAGTCATCCCTCATTGGTAAGTTTGCTAATAACACTCTTCTACTTTCTGATATTAAAGATTGGGCTTCCTCTTGTTGGGTAGGACTTAAAGAAATATTTTATTTGGATATGGAATCCAAATAATTTGTGGATATTTTTAACTCAAAAGAGGAAAGCGATGCAGTACATTTGCAAAATGGTTGGTTTTGTAAAGGATCAGGATTATTCACTATGTCCTGGGTTCCAAATTTTAGTTCAGATTTGAAGGGTCCTCACATTTTTCCCTTTTGTATTTCCTTCCCCCGATTACCACTGGAGTATAGAGATATTGAAATCATTGAAATCCTTGGTAATAATTTGGGAATTTTTCTTAGGCATGATCTTATTCCTCTTGAATTTCCACAACTTGAAATCAGAGTTTGTCTGCTCTGGGATATGCATAAAGAAGTTCCAAAAACAATTACTATTAATTCCAAATGGGGGTCATGGGTTCAGAATGTTAGTGTTCAGGATGAAGCTACCATTCTCAAATTTCAGCATAAGCTTGGTCATCTTAGCACACAATGTCAATTGGGAGACCATGGAGAAATAACATTATGCTCTAACTATAATTCAAATCCTGCAGCATGCAGCATTAAGAATACTTTGAAGAACTTACCCCTGCTAGTTCTTCTAAATAAATCCTTAATCATGAACTATTTAATTAGGATATGGACATGTCTGTGAAAATCTCCCATCTTCTTTGATAGATTATGAATTTCTTGTCCACGGTATACTTCAATTCTCGTACCTTGTTGCTCTCTCCAAAAGATTACTCTCCAAATCATAACTTACTGAGCATGAATGTCCCAAATCCCTTTCAGCAATCCCAGAGGTTGAATAATGAAAGTGTGGAGACAAACTATAAGGTTAAACAATAGATGGATAAAATCATTGCATAATTAATGTCCAAGTTAATATTTGATAAAACAAGGGTAACAGGAGTAACTTTTGAGGAACAAGATGCAATTAATAAATTATCTTCACTACAACCTAGGCTCCAATTGTGCCATGATTAAATCATGATACCGGTTTCATTTCCATGCAGGGAGGACAATATAAATGAAATCATTGATGTATCTCAGCCTCAAGAATAGATTTACGTCCCAGACTTGCTAAGACACTCAGAGATGGTGGGAGAAAATCATAATAACCCTAAATATTTATCTTCAAAAGGTACAATTCAAACAGAATTAGGGATAGAAAATTGCATCATTCATCAAGCCCAAGTTATGATAGAAGAATTGGGAAAGGATTTGGAGTTACAAATTGAGTCAGATGACTCTAGTCAGAATAAGGGTAGCTAGAATACAGAGCCTACATATCACCTGATATTTTTTTATCATAAGCAGCTGTTTTCAATAGAACAGTCACCTACACAATGCCTAAACACCCCCAAAACAACTAAGACAAGAGGTCGTACAAAAGGCATGAAGACTAAGATGGAAATTACTGCAGGCATCCAGTCTACTTTAGATGACAACTTTGTTGTTACCAAACGCACGACAAGGAGAACACAAGGTTCTCCTTGTCAGCAATGAAGATCAACTCATGGAATGTTAGAGGCATCAATGCCTCTGACAAAAGACATAGAATAAAATCAACCCTTGATTCTATGAAGGTAGACATTATCATGCTTCAGGAAACAAAACTCTCTCAAGATAAGTTTGATAACACAATAGCTAAATGGCCCAATTGGGTTTCTTTGCACTCCCAAGGGCTGGGAGCTTTAGGAGGATTGGTAGTACTCTAGAACCCCCAAAAGATTCAAGGTCAACTCATTCAGCAGGACCATAACTGGCAACTCCTCAATATGATAGAATTTGATATGAGTGTTATTCTAATAAATGTCTATGGCCCTTCTTTAACTCAAGACAAATTGAGGCTATGGGATATCCTCACTAGACTGATGGAGAGTCAAGATTCTCAAAATATCATACTTGGTGGAGATTTCAATGCAATTCTAAATCAATCAAAGAAAATAGGGGGTATTATTCAACCTATCAAAACTATTCAAGACTTTTCCTGCTTTGTTGACAATAACAATCTTATGGATATTCATCCCAGTCAAGGCTCCTTCACATGGACAAAAAAGAGAGTAGGGTTTTGCCAAATTGATGTAAGATTGGATAGGTTCCTACTTTCACAAGAGTAAAAGCTCCAGAATGTTCAAATTTAGTTAGAAATTATGGCTGTCCCAGGATCTGATCACTTTCCTATTTCACTTATCATCAACAAGTTAGGAATTGCTAATAAAAACCACCAAGCATCTTTTAAGTTTGAAAGAATGTGGCTCTATCATCTGCACTTTCTCCCTCTCTTGAATTAGTGGTGGATAATATCTCCTTTTGTTAAAGGCTCTAAAATGCATCAGTTTGCAGTGAAGTTGAAACATATCAAGAAAAATATCAAACACTGGAATGAACATGTCTTCAAGAATATTTTTTAACAAAAAAAGGAAGTAAAAAAACAATTGTCTCTTATTTACAACCAAATTATTCAAGATGGTATGAAAAATGACTCCTACCATAAACAAAAATATCTCCAACATGATTGGGATGAGTTATGTAATAGGGAAGAGGAGTATTAGAGGCAAAAATCCAGGGAGTTATGGTTGCAAGAGGGGGATAAAAATACAAAATTCTTCCATGCCTCAGCCACACAAAAAAGGGAAAAAAAAACAATATTCAAAATAACTGAGGTGAATTTGGGAAACATTATTTCAAATACCCAAGACATATGTGAGGAAGGAGTTAATTTTTTCAAGAATCTATTAGCTCTAGATACAGACCCTTCTCCTATGCATGAGCAATTGAAGGAGATTCTAGATGACATCCCATCAATGGTATCCCCACTGGAGAATGATATGCTTATGGTCCCCTTTTCCATCCAAGAACTTTGTAAAGTCATTTTCTCATTTCCTCTATATAAAGCACCTGGGCCGAATGGATTCACAACTCTTTTCTTCTAGAGCTGCTAGGATGTTATTGGTTGGGACTTATTAGCAATAGTGGAAGAGTCAAGGAAGCATAAAAGCATGCTAAAGTATTTCAATACCACCAACATTGGTATCATTAAAAAAATTAAGGAGCCTAAGACATTTGCAGATTTTCAACCAATTTCTCTCTGCAAAATCACTTATAAGATCATTACGAAGGCCATATACTTGTGGATGCAGCATCTTATTCCTACATTATTTCCTCTGAACAAGGGGGATTTGTGTCAGGTCGTAAAACTATGAAGGGGGCTCTAGTAGCACATGAGGTGCTACATTCCATTAATATGAATCAATCATACAACTTTGTTATCAAATTGGATATGATGAAAGCCTATGATATAGTTTTCTAGAGTTTTTTATTTAAAGTTCTGCAAAAAATGGGTTTTTCCAATGGCTAATGTAAATGGATCAGAGCATGCATCTCAGGAGCCTAGTTTTCTATAATCATTAATGGTAAAGCATTGGGCTTCTTCTCCTCTACATAAGGAGTTAGACAAGGAGACCCCATATCCCTAGTGCTCTTTATCATCATGGCAGAAGCATTCAGTAGAGTTATATAGAAAAAGAATGCAGTAGGGTCCTGGAAGGGAGCACATATTGGTGGCACCACTATCTCCATCACACACTCATTATTTTCTGATGATACTCTTTTGTTTGGGAATTAAAATGTGCATGAGGCTAGACAAATTAAACATACTCTTAAGTTATAGTCCATAGTCTCAGGACAAAGTATCAATGCACAAAAATCCAAGATTTACTTATTTAACACTAATAAAGTTATATCAGACAAAATTGTTCAGGTTCTTGGATTTTTAGAGGATTTCTTACCTTCCATGTACCTTGGTATCCCCTTTTTCATGGGATCCAACAAAGAAATTTATTGGTATTTGGTTCTAGAATGTATTAAGGATAGAATATTAGCTTGGAAAGCCAGATGGCTATCTTTGTCAGGCAGAATCCTACTTATCAAGTTAGTACTATTAGCCATCCCAAATTATTATTTAGCAGTTCTTAAGGCTCTGTCTTCCATTTTACAAAAGATTCATACCCTTATTAGACAATTTCTTTGGACAATGAATATGAAAGAAGAAAATAAAATACCTCTAATATCTTTACAAGATATGTCACATATCCCTGCAGTAGGTGGTGTAGGGGTGCATGACTTAGCAAGAAGAAATTAGGCATTTGGTGGTAAACTAATTTGGAAAATGTACTCAAAACCCCATAATAAATGGTGTCAACTTTTGCAGCAGAAATACCTTGACAATAATTAACCTTCATGAATAATTTCAATTCAAAATCCTCCCAAAGGTTCAACCATTTGGAATTTCATGTCTTCATTAAGAGATATTGTTGTGAAGTATGTATCTTGGGAGGTTAATAATGGTTGCAATGTAAAGTTCTAGAGAGACTCATGGAATGGACAAAACCCTCTTTCCATAATTCAAAATATCATAGCAGTTAAAGAGGCTTCAAAACATAATTGGGAAATTCAACTTGTCCATTACATCTCAGCAGTGTGTAGATTCTCAAGTAAGGTCATTTGGAAGGATCCAGAGGAATTACCACTAAGTGACCAAGAGAAGAATACTTTTAGAGACATATTATCTATGAGAAATGTATACCTCTCTTCAAATGAGGATAAAATAATTTGGGCTCTGGCATTAGATGATAATTACTCAATTAAAGAGGGATATAAACTACTGTAGCAAATTGGGTCAGAAAAGACTCCTTCACGGGCTTTCTCCTTTTGCTGGAACCACATTGTTCTACCAAAAGTAGGCTGCTTTTCCTGGCTTGCAATTAAGCATAGAGTCCTGACAAGTGAGAGGTTAGAAAAAATCTGAATAGCACCACCATTTAAATGCTTGTTGTGTGATGGCCCAATTGAACTTCAGTGTTGGCTATTCGTTCTATGTAAATTGGACTTTAGCACCCCTCTTCCAAACAATATTTGGGACCTCTTCCAGTCATGACCAAACCTATACTCAAAGTCCCTCTTTAATAGTATTTGGAAATGCACACCAACTTTAGTTGTATGGGCGATTTGGTGGGAAAGAAATAAATGCATATTAAGGAAGGTCTCCTCTCCAATTAAAGTAGTTCTTGATGGCATTGATAAATCCATAACAGAAGTTGTCAATGCCAAATTGAATAAATGTAATTTCAACCTAGTTGTTACTCATTGGGATAGCTTAATTATGTGAGTGTGGAAAAGACTCTTTATTCCCTTTGGGTGTGTAATTGCAAAGCAGGACACAATTAAAATTGACAGAACGAAGGTTAAATGGAATCCGCCCTCACTGGATTTAGTCAAATTAAATTTTGACGAGGCATCCTGAGGAAATCCAAGTAAGTCAGGAATGGGGGCTTGCATTAGAAATTATAAAGGTTAAATTTTAGTGCTAACAGCCTCACCCCTACCTAATGGTACAAATAATATTGCTGAAGCACACACATTATTCTTGGGATTAATTCTTGCCAAGCAGGGAGGATTTGAGCACTTGCAAGTTGAAGGTGATTAGTTAGTCATAATCAATGGGTGTGTAAAAATACACTCTGCTTCTTGGCATCTTAAGTATATTCTCAAACAAATTTGGTCCCTATTAGATAAATTCCAAGTAGTAACTTCCTCCCACACACTTTGTGAAGGAAACAAGGTAGCAGACATGCTATCAAATTTGGGATATGATGGGCACATGACTTCAGTAGCTACCTCAATTGAGCTCATTATAGAGAATTATGACCTCTGTAATCTAATTAATTTTGATAAACCACTTGACAATAGATGAAATTTATTTCCATTTCAACATTCTACGGATTCATACAAGCACCCAAAATCACGGTTAAGGAACAATTAGAAATGATCTCTTAGCATGATATCACAGGGATGTGTGGTGGAGTCAATATGAGGCTCAAATTAACAAGAATTGGAAAAATATCATTGATCACATGTATACCACATGGATCATCTCAACCCACACGCATAAACTAGTCCAAGTGGGATGTGGCACTAAAAGGCACAGAAAGCAGTAAATGAACGGATTAAATCTTTGTGGAGTCTGTAAGTGTTGGAGTTTATCTATTTATACAGTGCTCATTATATACTGGAACATAATAAAATTGTGCAATGGTGGCTCTTGCTAAGGTCTACATCCATTGTGACTCATGTTCTCAATTTCATAGAGAGGTGCTGCCCAAGAACTATCAAATTTGGTTAGTGTCGAGGGTTGAGGAAGAAGTGCTACCTGAAATTATCGGTGACTCTGTTCTTGATGGATTGTTCATCACTCATTCAGCCTCAACCAAATGAGTGATAAAATAGGTAATTGGCAATGAGCACCTTATTCCCACTTCCAAGAAATTCCTTTACCCCTCTCAGTTGGTATCAATATTTCTTTCCAACGTGATGGATTTAACATAATTTGCACATTTGGTGGAAAGAATTGCGTTTAAAACTATTCAAAAGCAATTTTGGATTGGGAATAACCTTCAGGTGGCTATGAAAAATTATTATTTATGGAACAGGAAAGCTCTTGTGGGGGGTTTGTTCACTCACCACAACTTCTGCAATTTCATGATTTTATGGCAACTTTTGACGGGATTAAATGCACGCTTGACTATAAAAATATCAAGCATTTGAATGGCATTCTAAAAGGTACCGCATGGGTACTTGGTGTGCAAATGGAGTGCAGGGTGAGAAAGATGGTGGGAGCCCTTCTAGACATTATAGGGTTACCGAATCCTTCTTCTCCAACACATTTCTCTAAACTTTGGCATTCAAAATGGAAAACACTGATTCACTCAAATGAGTAGACTTTCTAGGAAGAAGGTGACATCTCAAAGGACATGCCCAAGGTTGTGCCCACTCTATGAAAGAAAAGCTCGAATCCAGAATTTGTAGGTGCAGATACTCCATTTCGGCCACTCCAACCTGATGCTATTGTTGAATATGGGTGGGAATCGGTTGCATATTTGGAACAAAGGAGTGGATGGGACTTGAATCCTATGGCTCCTTTGAGTTGGATTTTGAATGCTTTGACACTTCATGGTACTGGATGGGAGATGCCTACTCCTACAAACTCAGTAGATGATTGGAATGAAGGATGGAACTCGTAACCTCAAATTGAATGTCCACAAAATGAGGCCGTAGAGATGGAGGAGTAACTCATTTGCAGTGGGTGACAGCTCGTGAGCTGAATGCAGATGTTTGAGCATTAAATTTTGTAATCAATTCATATTGAAACATATGTGTAATGTTTTGAGCCCATGTGGTTGGTTTAGCAGTTAGGTTTAGATAGTTTAACTATACCTCATAATTTTGAATTTTGCCCACTCATTTATATCATGGTGTTGAAAATATTATGGGTCAAATTTTTGTAATAAGTGATGAGTCTGGGTTTTCTTGTTGATTCTTCCCCAGGTGAGCTTTCGAATCGGTTTATAAATAATAATATATATAGTGGCTTGCCCACTTTTGCTTTAAAAAAATATAAAGATAAATAAACTTAAAGTTTCCAATATTAATTTAAAGTTTCAGTTTTACACAATCAGAGGAAAACCCACCTAATATTTTAATGTTAAATGCTTCCATTTTAAATTTTATGAAGATCAGATCTCGTTTGAAATATTAATTTAAAGTTTCAATTTTTTTCAATCATAGGAAAACTGACCTAATATTTTGATGTCAAATGTTTCTATTTTAAATTTCACAAAGATCTGAGCTCGTTTGAAATATTAATTTCAAGTTTCAATTTCACACAATCATTGGAAAACCCACCTAATATTTTGATGTCAAATGCTTCCAATTTAAATTTCATGAAGATCGAAGCTTGTTTGAAATATTAATTTAAAATTTCAATTTTTCTCAATCAAAGGAAAACCCACGTAATATATTGATACCAAATTCTTCCATTTTAAATTTCATAAAGATCTGAGCTTGTTTGAAATATTAATTTAAAGTTTCAATTTTGCTCCCAGACGTAAAACATCTCACAAAAAAGTTTCAATTTTGCACAATCAGAGGTAAACCCACCTAATATTTTGATATCAAATGCTTCCATTTTAAATTTTATGAACATCAGAGCTCCTTTGAAATATTAATTTAAACTTTCAATTTTTCTCAATCAGAGGAAAACCCACCTAATATTTTGATGTGAAATGATTCTATTTTAAATTGGAATCATTTGACATCAAAATATTAATTTAAAGTTTCAAATATTAATTTAAAGTTTCAATTTTACACAATAAGAGGAAAACCCACCTAATATTTTAATGTCAAATGCTTCCATTTTAAATTTCATGAAGATCAGATCTCGTTTGAAATATTAATTTAAACTTTCAATTTTGCTCAATCAGAGGAAAACCAACCTAATATTTTGATTTCAAATACTTATATTTTAAATTGCAAGAATTTGACATCAAAATATTAATTTAAAGTTTCAATTTTACACAATTAGAGGAAAACCCACCTAATATTATAATGTCAAATGCTCCCATTTTAAATTTCATGAAGATCATATCTCGTTTGAAATATTAATTTAACGTTTCAATTTTGCTCAATCAGAGGATAACCACCTAATAGTTTGATGTCAAATGCTTCTATTTTAAATTTCACTAAGACCTGAGCTCGTTTGAAATATTAATTTCAAGTTTCAATTTTACACAATCAATGGAAAACCCACCTAATATTTTGATGTCAAATGCTTCCGATTTAAATTTCACAAAGATTGGAGCTCATTTGAAATATTAATTTAAAGTTTGATTTTTTCTTATTCAGAGGAAAACCAACCTAATATTTTGATGTCAAATGCTTCCATTTTAATTTTCATGAAGATCTGAGCTCGTTCGAAATATTAATTTAAAGTTTCAATTTTTCTCCCGGACGTAAAACATGTCACAAATAAGTTTCAATTTTGCATAATCAGAGGTAAACCCAGCTAATATTCTGATGTCAAATGCTTCCATTTTAAATTTCACGAACACCGAAGCTTATTTGAAATATTAATTTAAACTTTCAATTCTGCTCAATCAGAGGAAAACCCACCTAATATTTTGATGTCAAATACTTCTATTTTAAATTGGAATCATTTGAGATCAAAATATTAACTAGAAGTTACAAATTTTAATTTAAAGTTTTAGTTTTACACAATCGGAGGAAAACCCACCTAATATTTTAATGTCAAATGCTTCCATTTTAAATTTCACAAAGATCGGATCTCGTTTGAAATATTAATTTAAAGTTTCAATTTTGCTCGATCAGAGGAAAGCCCACCTAATATTTTGATGTCAAATGCTTCCATTATAAATTTCACGAAGATCTGAGCTCGTTTGAAATATTAATTTAAAGTTTCAATTTTGCTCCCAGACGTAAAATGTGTCACAAAAAAGTTTCAATTATGCACAATCAGAGGTAAACTGACCTAATATTTTGATGTCAAATGCTTCCTTTTTATATTTTACAATCATCAGAGCTCGTTTGAAATATTAATTTAAACTTTCAGTTTTTCTCAATCAGATCAAAACCCACCTAATATTTTGATGTCAAATGCTTCTATTTTAAATTGGAAGCATTTGACAAAAAAATATTAACTTAAAGTTTCAAATATGAAATTAAGGTTTCATTCAGTTTTACACAATCAGAGGAAAACCCACCTAATATTTTAATGTTAAATGCTTCCATTTTAAATTTCATGAAGATCATATCTCGTTTGAAATATTAATTTAAAGTTTCAATTTTGCTCAATGAGAAGAAAACCCACCTAATATTTTGATGTCAAATGCTTCTATTTTAAATTTCACAGAGATTCAAGCTCTTTTGAAATATTAATTTCAAGTTTCAATTTTACACAATCAGTGGAAAACTCACCTAATATTTTCATGTCAAATGCTTCCAATTTAAATTTCATGAAGTTCCGAGCTCGTTTGAAATATTAATTTAAAGTTTCAATTTTTCTCAATCAGAGGAAAACCCACCTAATTTTTTGATATCAAATGCTTCCATTTTAAATTTCACAAAGATCTGAGATCGTTTGAAATATTAATTTAAAGTTTCAATTTTGCTCTCGGATGTAAAAAGTGTCACAAAAGAGTTTCAATTTTGGACAATTAGAGGTAAACGCACCTAATATTTTGATGTCAAATGCTTCTATTTTAAATTTCACAAAGATCGGATCTCGTTTGAATTATTAATTTAAAGTTTCAATTTTTCTCAATCAGAGGAAAACCCACCTAATATTTTGATGTCAAATGCTTCTATTTTAAATTGGAAGAATTCGACATCAAAATATTAATTTAAAGTTTCAGATATTAATGTAAAGTTTTAGTTTTACACAATCAGAGTAAAACCCACTTGATATTTTAATGTCAAATGCTTCCATTTTAAATTTCACAAAGATCGGATCTCGTTTGAAATATTAATTTAAAGTTTCAATTTTTCTCAATCAGAGGAAAACCCACCTATTATTTTGATGTCAAATAGTTCTATTTTAAATTTCATGGAGATTCAAGCTCGTTTGAAATATTAATTTTAGGTTTCAATTTAACACAATCAGTGGAGAACCCACCTAATATTTTGATGTCAAATGGTTGCAATTTAAATTTCACGAAGGTCAGAGCTCGTTTGAAATATTAATTTAAAGTTTCAATTTTTCTCAATCAGAGGAAAACCCACCTAATATTTTGATGTCAAATGCTTCCATTTTAGATTTCACTAAGATCAGAGCTCGTTTGAAATATTAATATTAAGTTTTGATTTTTCTCTCGGACGTAAATCATGTCACAAAAAAGTTTCAATTTTGCACAATCAGAGGTAACCCCACCTAATATTTTGATGTCAAATGCTTCCATTTTAAATTTTACAAACATCAGAGCTCCTTTGAAATATTAATTTAAACTTTCAATTTTGCTCAATCAGAGGAAAGCCCACCTAATATTTTGATGTCAAATGCTTCTATTTCAAATTGGAAGCATTTGACATCAAAATATTAATTTAAAGTTTCAAATATTAATTTAAAGTTTCAGTTTTACACAATAAGAGGAAAACCCACCTAATATTTTAATGTCAAATGCTTCCATTTTAATTTTCACGAAGATCAGATCTCAGTTGAAATATTAATTTAAAGTTTCAACTTTGCTCAATCAGAGGAAAACCCACCTAATATTTTGATGTCAAATGCTTCTATTTTAAATTTCATAGAGATCCAAGCTTGTTTGAAATATTACTTTCAAGTTTCAATTTTACACAATCAGTGGAAAATCCACCTAATATTTTGATGTCAAATGCTTCCAATTTAAATATCACAAAGATCAGAGCTCGTTTGAAATATTAATTTAAAGTTTCAATTTTTCTTAATCAGATGAAAACCCACCTAATATTTTGATGTCAAATGCTTCTATTTTAAATTTCACGAAGATCTGAGCTCGTTTGAAATAATAATTTAAAGTTTCAATTTTGCTCCTGGACGTAAAATGTGTCACAAAAAGTTTCAATTTTGCATAATCAGAGGTAAACCCACCTAATATTTTAATGTCAAATGCTTCCATTTTAAATTTCATAAACATTGGAGCTCGTTTAAAATATTAATTTAAACTTTCAATTTTTCTCAATAAGAGGAAAACCCACCTAATATTTTGATGTCAAATGTTTCTATTTTAAATTGGAAGCATTTGAAATCAAAATTTTAATTCAAAGTTTCAAATATTATTTAAAGTTTCAGTTTTACACAATGAGAGGAAAACCCACCTAATATTTTAATGTCAAAAGCTTTCCTTTTGAATTTCATGAAGATCGGATCTTGATTAAAATATTAATTTAAAGTTTCAATTTTGCTCAATCAGAGGAAAACCCACCTAATATTTTGATGTCAAATGCTTCTATTTTAAATTTCATCGAGATCTGAGCTCATTTGAAATATTAATTTCAAGTTTCAATTTTACACAATCAGTAGAAAACCAACCTAATATTTTGATGTCAAATGCTTCCAATTTCAATTTCTCGAAGATCGGAGCTTGTTTGAAATATTAATTTAAAGTTTCAATTTTGCTCAATCAAAGGAAAACCCACCTAATATTTTAATGTCAAATGCTTCCATTTTAAATTTCATGAAGATCTGAGCTCATTTGAAATATTAATTTAAAGTTTCAATTTTGCTCCCGGCCTTAAAATGTGTCACAAAAAAGTTTCAATTTTGCATAATCAGAGGTAAACCCTTCTAATATTTTGATGTCAAATTCTTCCATTTTAAATTTCATGAACATCGGAGCTCGGCTGAAATATTAATTTAAACTTTCAATTTTGCTCAATCAGAGGAAAGCCCACCTAATATTTTGATGTCAAAAGCTTCTATTTTAAATTGGAAGCATTTGACATCAAAATATTAATTTAATGTTTGAGTTTTACACAATCAAATGAAAACCCACCTAATATTTTAAGGTCAAATGATTCCATTTTAAATTTCACGAAGATAGGATCTCGTTTGAAATATTAATTTAAAGTTTCAATTTTGTTCAATCAGAGGATAACTACCTAATATTTTGATGTCAAATGCTTTTATTTTAAATTTCACGGAGATTCGAGCTCGTTTGAAATATAAATTTCAAGTTTTAGTTTTACACAATCAGTGGAAAACCCACCTAATATTTTGATGTCAAATACTTCCAATTTAAATTTCATGAAGATCAGAGCTCGTTTCAAATATTAATTTAAAGTTTCAATTTTACTCAATCTAAGGAAAACCCACCTATTATTTTGATGTCAAATGCTTCCATTTTAAATTTCACGAAGATCTGAGCTCGTTCAAAATATTAATTTAAAGTTTCAATTTTGCTACCGGAAGTAAAATGTGTCACAAAAAAATTTCAATTTGGCATAATCAGAGGTAAACCCACCTAATATTTTGATGTCAAATGGTTTCATTTTAAATTTCACAAACGTGGAAGCTCGTTTGAAATATTAATTTAAAATTTCAATTTTGCTCAATTGGAGGAAAATCCACCTAATATTTTGATGTCAAATGCTTCTATTTTAAATTGGAAGCTTTAGACATCAAAATATTAATTTAAAGTTTCAAATATTAATCTAAAGTTTCAGTTTTACACAATCAAAGGAAAACCCACCTAATATTTTGATGTCAAATGCTTCCCTTTTAAATTTCATGAACATCGCAGCTCGTTTGAAATATTAATTTAAACATTCAATTTTGCTCAATTAGAGGAAAACCCACCTAATATTTTGATTTCAAATGCTTCTCTTTTAAATTTCATGGAGATCCGAGCTTGTTTGAAATATTAATTTCATTTTAAATTTAACACAATCAGTGGAAAACCCATCTAATATTTTGATGTCAAATGCTTCCAATTTAAATTTTATCAAAATCAAAGCTCGTTTGAAATATTAATTGAAAGTTTCAATTTTCCTCAATTAGAGGAAAAAGAACCTAATATTTTTGTCAAATGATTCCATTTTAAATTTGACGAAGATCAGAGATCGTTTGAAATATTAATTTAAAGTTTCAATTTTACTCCTGAACGTAAAACGTGTCACAAAAAAGTTTCAATTTTGCACAATCAGAGGTAAACCCACCTAATATTTTTATGTAAAATGCTTCTATTTTAAATTTCATGAACATCAGATCTCATTTGAAATATTAATTTAAAATTTCAATTTTGCTCAATCAGAAGAAAACCCACCTAATATTTGTTTGTAAAATGCTTCTATTTTATATTGGAAGCATTTGACATCAAAATATTAATTTAAAGTTTCAAATATTAATTTAAAGTTTTAGTTTTACACAATCAGAGGAAAACCCACCTAATATTTTAATGTCAAAAGCTTCCATTTTAAATTTCATGAAGATCATATCTTGTTTGAAATATTAATTTAAAGTTTCAATTTGTCTCAATTGGAGGAAAACCCAAGTAAAATTTTGATGTTAAAAGCTTCTATTTTAAATTTCACAGAGATCCGAGCTCGTTTGAAATATTAATTTCAAGTTTCAATTTTACATAATCAGTGGAAATCCCACCCAGTATTTTTATGTCAAATGCTTCCAATTTAAATTTTAGGAAGATCAGAGCTTGTTTGAAATATTAATTTAAAGTTTTAATTTTTCTCAATCGGATGAAAACCTACCTAATATTTTGATGTCAAATGCTTCCATTTTAAATTTCACAGAGATCTGAGCTCGTTTGAAATATTAATTTAAAGTTTCAATTTTGCTCCCAGATTTAAAATGTGTCACAAAAAAGTTTCAATTTTGCATAATCAGAAGTAACCCACCTAATATTTTGATGTCAAATGCTTCCATTTTAAATTTCATGAACATCAGAGCTCATTTGAAATATTAATTTAAACTTTCAATTTTTCTCAATCAGAGGAAAACCCACCTATTTTTTTGATGTCAAATGCTTCTATTTTAAATTGGTAGTTTTTCACATCAAAATATTAATTTAGAGTTTCAAATATTAATTTAAAGTTTCAATTTTACACAATAAGAGGAAAACCCACCTAATATTTTAATACCAAATGCTTCCATTTTAAATTTCAGGAAAATCGGATCTCGTTTGAAATATTAATTGAAAATTTCAATTTTTCTCAATCAGAGGAAAACCTACCTAATATTTTGATGTCAAATGCTTCTATTTTAAATTTCACAGAGATCTGAGCTCATTTGAAATATTAATTTCAAGTTTCAATTTTACACAATCAGTGGAAAACCCACATAATATTTTAATGTCAAATGCTTCTAACTTAAATTTCAGGAACATCAGAGCTCGTTGAAATATTAATTTAAAATTTCAATTTTTCTCAATTAGAGGAAAACCCACCTAATATTTTTATGTCAAATCCTTCCATTTTAAATTTCACAGAGATCTGAGCTTGTTTCAAATATTAATTTAAAGTTTCAATTTTGCTCCCAGACGTAAACGTGTCACAAAAAATTTTCAATTTTGCAAAATCAGAGGTAAACCCAACTAATATTTTGATGTCAAATGCTTCCATTTTAAATTTCATGAACATCAAACCTCATTTCAAATATTAATTTAAACTTTCAATTTTGGTCAATCAGAGGAAAACCTACCTGATATTTTGATGTCAAATATTTCTATTTTAAATTGGAAGGATATGACATCAAAATATTAATTTAAAGTTTCAAATATTAATTTAAAGTTTCAGTTTTACACAATCAGAGGAAAACTCACTTGATATTTTAATGTCAAATGCTTTAATTTTAGATTTCATGAAGATCAGATCTCGTTTGAAATATTAATTTTGAGGTTTCAATTTTGCTCAATCAGAGGAAAACCCACCTAATATTTTGATGTCAAATGCTTCTATTTTAAATTTAACAGAGATTCGAGCTCGATTGAAATATTAATTTCATGTTTAAATTAAATATAATCAGTGGAAAACCCACCTAATATTTTGATGTCAAATGCTTCCAATTTAAATTTCATGAAGATTAGAACTCATTTGAAATATTAATTTAAAGTTTCAATTTTGCTCAATAAAAGGAAAACCCACCTAATATTTTGATGTCAAATTCTTCCATTTTAAATTTCATGAAGATCTAAGCTCGTTTGAAATATTAATTTAAAGTTTCAATTTTGCTCCCGGATGTAAAACATGTCACAAAAAAAGTTTTAATTTTGCGCAATTAGAGGTAAACCCTCTTAACATTTTCATGTCAAATGCTTCCATTTTAAATTTCATGAAAATCAGAGCTCGTTTGAAATATTAATTTAAACTTTCAATTTTGATCAATTAGAGGAAAACCCACCTAATATTTTGATGTCAAATGCTTATATTTTAAATTGGAAGCATTTTACATCAAAATATTAATTTAAAGTTTCAAATATTAATTTAAAGTTTGAGTTTTACACAATCAGATGAAAACCCACCTTATATTTTAATGTCAAATGCTTCTACTTTAAATTTCACAAACATCAGATCTCGTTTGAAATATTAATTTAAAGTTTCAATTTTGCTCAATCAGAGGTATACCCACCTAATATTTTGATGTCAAATGCTTCTATTTTAAATTTCACAGAGATTCGAGCTCGTTCGAAATATTAATTTCAAGTTTCAATTTTACGCAATCAATGGAAAACCCATCTAATATTTTGATGTCAAATGCTTCCAATTAAAATTTCATGAAGATCGGAGCTTGTTTGAAATATTAATTTAAAATTCAATTTTTCTCAATCGAAGGAAAACCCATATAATATTTTGATGTCAAATGCTCCCATCTTAATTTTCACGAAGACCTGAGCTTGTTTGAAATATTAATTTAAAGTTTCAATTTTGGTCTCGGACGTAAAATGTGTCACAAAAAATTTTCAATTTAGCACAATTAGAGGTAAACCCACCTAATATTTTGATTTCAAAGGCTTCCATTTTAAATTTCACAAACATAGGAGCTCATTTGAAATATTAATTTAAACTTTTAGTTTTTCTCAAACAGAGGAAAATCCACCAAATATTTTGATGTCAAATGCTTCTATTTTAAATTGGAAGCATTTGACATCAAAATATTAATTTAAAGTTTCAAATATTAATTTAAAGTTTTAGATTTACACAATCAGAGGAAAACCCACCAAATATTTTAATGTCAAATGCTTCCATTTTAAATTTCACAAAGATCGGGTCTCATTTGAAATATTAATTTAAAATTTCATTTTTGCTCAATCAAAGGAAAACCCACCTAATATTTTTATGTCAAATGCATCTATTTTAAATTTCACAGAGATCCGAGCTTGTTTGAAATAGTAATTTCAAGTTTCAATTTTACACAATTAGTGGAAAACCCACCTAATATTTTGATGGTAAATGCTTCCAATTTAAATTTCACGAAGATCGGAACTCATTTGAAATGTTAATTTAAATTTTCATTTTTTCTCAATCAGAGACAAACCCACCTAATATTTTGATGTCAAATGCTTCCATTTTAAATTTCATGAAGATCTGAGCTTGTTTTAAATATTAATTTAAAGTTTCAATTTTTCTCCCGGACGTAAAACTTGTCACAAAAAAGTTTCAATTTTGCACAATCAGAGGTAAACCACCTCATATTTGATGTCAAATACTTCCATTTTAAATTTTAGGAACATCGGAGCTCGTTTGAAATATTAATTTAAACTTTCAATTTTGCTCAATCAGAGGAAAACCCACCTAATATTTTTATGTCAAATGCTTCTATTTTAAATTGGAAGCATTTGACATTAAAGTATTAATTTATATTTTGAAATATTAATTTAAAACTTTAGTTTAACACAATCAGAGGAAAACCCACCTAATATTTTAATGTCAAATGCTTCCATTTTAAATTTCATGAAGATCGAATCTTGTTTGAAATATTAATTTAAAGTTTCAGTTTTGCTCAATCACAAGAAAACCCACCTAATATTTTCATGTCAAATGCTTCTATTTTAAATTTCATGGAGATCCGAGCTCATTTGAAATATTAATTCCAAGTTTCAATTTTACATAATCAATGGAAAACCCACCTAATATTTTGATGTCAAATGCTTCCAATTTAAATTTCACAAAGATCGGAGCTTGTTTGAAATATTAATGTAAATTTTCAATTTTTCTCAATCAGAGGAAAACCCACTTAATATTTTGATGTCAAATGCTTCCTTTTTAAATTTCATGAAGATATGAGCTCATTTGAAATATTAATTTAAAATTTCAATTTTTCTCCCAGACGTAAAACGTGTCACAAAAAAGTTTTGATTTTGCAAAATCAGAGGTAAACCCACCTAATATTTTGATGTCAAATGCTTCTATTTTAAATTTTACGAACATCAAAGCTCGTTTGAAATATTAATTTAAAATTTCAATTTTTCTTAATAAGAGGAAAACCAACCTAATATTTTGATGTCAAATGCTTCTATTTTAAATTGGAAGCATTTGACATCAAAATATTAATTTAAAGTTTCAAATATTAATTTAAATTTTTAGTTTTACACAATCAAAGGAAAAACCACCTAATATTTTAATGTCAAATGCTTCCATTTTAAATTTCACAAAGATTGGATCTCATTTGTAATATTAATTTAAAGTTTCAATTTTGCTCAATCAGAGGAAAACCCACCTAATATTTTGATGTCAAATGCTTCTATTGTAAATTTCATGGAGGTCCGAGCTCGTTTGAAATCTTAATTTCAAGTTTCAATTTTACACAATCAGTGAAAAACCCACCTAACATTTTGATGTCAAATGATTCCAATTTGAATTTGACAAAGATCCGAGCTTGTTTGAAATATTAATTTAAAGTTTCAATTTTTCTCAATTAGAGGATAAACCACCTAATATTTTGATGTCAAATGCTTCCATTTTAAATTTCACGAAGATCGGAGCTTGTTTGAAATATTAATTTAAAGTTTTAATTTTTCTCCCAGACGTAAAATGTGTCACAAAAAAGTTTTGATTTTGCAAAATCAAAGGTAAACCCACCTAATATTTTGATGTCAAATGCTTCCATTTTAAATTTCATGAACATCAGAGCTTGTTTGAAATATTAATTTAAACTTTCAATTTTGCTCAATCAGAGGAAAACCCACCTACTATTTTGGTGTCAAATGCTTCTATTTTAAATTGGAAGCATTTGACATCAAAATATTAATTTAAAGTTTCAACTATTAATTTAAAGTTTTAGTTTCACACAATCAGAGGAAAACCCACCTAATATTTTAATGTCAAATGCTTCCATTTTAAATATCACGAAGATCGGATCTCGTTTGAAATATTAATTTAAAGTTTCAATTTTTCTCAATGAGAAGAAAACCCAGCTAATATTTTTATGTCAAATGCTTCTATTTTATATTTCACGGAGATCCGAGCTCGTTTGAAATATTAATTTCAAGTTTCAAATTTACACAGTGGAAAACCAATCTAATATTTTGATGTCAAATGCTTAAAATTTAAATTTCACAAAGATCAGAGCTCGTTTGAAATATTAATTTAAAGTTTCAATTTTGCTCAATCAGAGGAAAACCCACCTAATATTTTGATGTCGAATTCTCCCATTTAAAATTTCACGAAGATCTGAGCTTGTTTGAACTATTAATTTAAAGTTTAAATTTTGCTCTCGAATGTAAAATGAGTCACAAAAATGTTTCAATTTTGCACAATCAGAGGTAAACCCACCTAATATTTTTATGTCAAATGCTTCCATTTTAAATTTCACGAACATAGGAGCTCATTTGAAATATTAATTTAAACTTTCAATTTTGCTCAATCAGAGGAAAACCCACCTAATATTTTGATGTCAAATGCTTCTATATTAAATTGGAAGTATTTGACATGAAAATATTAATTTAAACTTTTAGTTTTACACAATCAGAGGAAAACCCAACTAATATTTTAATGTCAAATGCTTCCATTTTAAATTTCATGAAGATCAGATCTCGTTTGAAATATTAATTTAAAGTTTCATTTTTTCTCAATCAGAGGAAAACCCACCTAATATTTTGATGTCAAATGCTTCTATTTTAAATTTCATGGAGATCCGAGCTCGGTTGAAATATTAATTTCAAGTTTCAATTTTACACAATTAGTGGAAAACCCACCTAATATTTTGATGTCAAATGTTTCCAATTTAAATTTCACGAAGATCGAAGCTCATTTGAAATATTAATTTAAATTTTCAATTTTTCTCAATCAGAGGAAAACCCACCTAACATTTTGATATCAAATGCTTCCATTTTAAATTTTATGAAGATCTGAGCTCATTTGAAATATTAATTTAAAGTTTCAATTTTTCTACCAGACGTAAAACATGTCACAAAAAGTTTCAAATATGCACAATCAGAGCTAAACCCACGTCATATTTTGATGTCTTCCATTTTAAATTTCATGAACATCAGAGCTCATTTGAAATATTAATTTAAAATTTCAATTTTGCTCAATCAGAGGAAAGCCCATGTAATATTTTGATGTCAAATGCTTCTATTTTAAATTGGAAGCATTTGAAATCAAAATATTAATTTAAAGTTTCAAATATTAATTTAAAGTTTCAATTTTACACAATTAGAGGAAAAACCACCTAATATTTTATTGTCAAATGCTTCCATTTTGAATTTCATGAAGATCGGATCTCGTTTGAAATATTAATTTAAAGTTTCAATTTTGCTCAATCAGATGAAATCCCACCTAATATTTTGATGTCAAATGCTTCTATTTTAAATTTCATGCAGATCCGAGCGCATTTGAAATATTAATTCCAAGTTTCAATTTTACACAATCATTGAAAAACCCACCTAATATTTTGATGTCAAATGCTTCAAATTTAAATTTCACAAAGATCGGAGCTCGTTTGAAATATTAATTTAAAGTTTCAATTTTTCTCAATCAGAGGAAAAGCCACCTAATATTTTGATGTCAAATGCTTCCATTTTAAATTTCATGAAGATATGAGCTCGTTTGAAATATTAATTTAAAGTTTCAATTTTGCTCCCAGACGTAAAACGTGTCACAAAAAAGTTTCAATTTCTGACAATCAGAGGTAAACCCACCTAATATTTTGATGTCAAATGCTTCTATTTTAAATTTTAGGAACATTAGAGCTCGTTTGAAATATTAATTTAAAATTTCAATTTTGCTCAATCAGAGGAAAACCCACCTAATATTTTGATGTCAAATGAATCTATTTTAAATTCAAAGCATTTGACATTAAAATATTAATTTAAAGTTTCAAATATTAATTTAAAGTTTTATTTTTACACAATCAGAGGAAAACACACATAATATTTTAATGTCAAATGCTTCCATTTTAAGATTTCATGAAGATCGGATCTCATTTGAAATATTAATTTAAAGTTTCAATTTTTCTCAATCAGAGGAAAACCCACCTAATATTTTGATGTCAAATGCTTCTATTTTAAATTTCATGGAGATCTGAGCTCGTGTGAAATATTAATTTCAAGTTTCAATTTTACACAATCAGTGGAAAACGCACCAAATATTTTTACGTCAAATGATTCCAATTTAAATTTCATGAATATCAGTGCTTGTTTGAATTTTTAATTTAAAGTTTCAATTTTGCTCAATCAGAGGAAAACCCACCTAATATTTTGATGTCAAATGCTTTAATTTTAAATTTCATGAAGATCATAGCTTATTTGAAGTATTAATTTAAAGTTTCAATTTTTCTCCTGGACATAAAATGTGTCACCAAAAATTTTTGATTTTGCAAAATCAGAGGTAAACCCACCTAATATTTTGATGTCAAATGCTTCCATTTTAAATTTCATGAACATTTGAGCTCATTTGAAATATTAATTTAATCTTTCAATTTTGCTCAATCAGAGGAAAACCCACCTAATATTTTGATGTCAAATGCTTCTATTTTAAATTGGAAGCATTTGACATCAAAATATTAATTTAAAGTTTCAAATATTAATTTAAAGTTTTAATTTTACACAATCAGAGGAAAACCCACCTAATATTTAATGTCAGATGCTTCCATTTTAAATTTCATGAGGATCGGATCTCATTTGAAATATTAATTTAAAGTTTCAATTTTGCTCAATGAGAGGAAAATCCACCTAATATTTTGATGTCAAATGCTTCTATTTTAAATTTCACAGAGATCTGAGCTCATTTGAAATATTAATTTGAATATTCAATTTTACACAATCAGCGGAAAACCCACCTAATATTTTTTTTTTTATCGGTAAAAGGCCGAAGCCGATTGATTATATTAATAAAATTCTGAGTTTACAGAAGCTCCATTCTTTGTGAGCACTGGTAGGAAAGACTTGAGAAGAAAATCTCGAGTCTAGCCCAGGACCTGAGGTCCATAATACAATACCAAATTACATTAAATCAGATAAGAGGGCATTCCCTCTTTTACAAATTTGATGAAGGCATTCCTTCTACAAAAAAATTCTCTTTTCTAAATAATGTCACAATATCTTAAGTGGAGATATCATTTCTCTATCATAACATCTGTCCTGGGTTGGATATCATTGGTCATAGGGAAGAGAGTGAACATTCTCCCTTCAGTCATAGTTCCCACTTATTTCTTTTGGAGACAACCTGTCAAAAAAGGATTACGAGACAACCTGTCCAATACTTAGAGAATTTATTAGTATTAACCATATTTATCAGTTTAAAGCATTTCACATCCAAAATGGGACCTAGCTTTTGAATCAAGATAAAACCTTCCTAAACCAATAATCACTTGTATTATTGATCTAAGCATTTTGGCAACATAGATAGAGGAGACTGGCTCTAAAAAGAATTCCATACTTCTCAATGATGCTATTAAAAACAATCCTACTATCCTTTAATGAATATTATATTGCTAACTTCTTCGGATACCATGAATCATTAATGAGAGCAGTATTGCTAACTTTATCTAATACCAATAAAAGGAATATCAATTACAAGGAATTGAAGTTTCAAGGAAAAATAGCAAGAGGCTAAATATGTATAAACATATAACTGTATATATGAAATATATATGTGTATATATATAAATCTTTATGTATATATAAAACTATATCTATATATATAAGTATGTGTATATATATATATATATATATATATATGCAAAGTTTGCTTATATTTTTATATAAATATATTTAAAATTTAAAGTATTATATCTATTGTTTATCCAATGAATTTACTAACATTTGCCACACTTATTCTATAAATAGCAGAGAGTCTCCCTGGTAACCTTGTGAAAGTATAGCCATAAAGGTCAACAAATCTAGATTAGTTGTTCTAATCAAGTCCCAAGCACAGTATTGGCGAAGGCTCGATACAATCCCAACTTCCTCACCCTGGGTCGAAATGGAGCAGAATCCTATGTGGGGTAAGATCTTGCTTAATTAAGAGGTCTAATGAATACTCTTCAAAGAATTTCTATATACTAGAGTGAGTCATGAGTGTATTGATGAAAACATATTAGTCGCATACATGGATTAAAAAGATGGTAACAATTATAGTTTACTATATTAGAAAAAAGGGTAATACCGTGAAAATGATAGTCAATAAGACAATTTATGACTTCATAGAATAGGACCCAGGCAACCATATATCTCAAAAATGCTATGAAAATTGAATTCATTCTGGGGATGAATAATCTAGAATTTGACCAGGCTGGTTTGTCAAATTAAAATTTTAAGATGTCTAATACTTTCCTCAAAATTATCTAAATTATATCTCCGAGGGCTTAAATGAAGCAGCCACAACCATGGTCTAAATAGAGAATGTAATCAGAGAAGATATACACCCAAAAAAAATTATTCATTCATCGACAGTGAATCATATTCCACATTGAGATGTCTTCTAGGAAATGGAATATCTATATTAATATTGAGGTTCGAATAAGTTTCCCAATTCCCAACCTAATCTTCCAGAATGAAGGAATCAATCCAGTCCGCCCCTTCTGGGATTTTAATATGAAATAAGTTATATAGGAAATTTAAATTTCTCTTGATGGTAGGAGTCCAAGCCACAAAGAGCTCCAAATCATCAATTTGTAATACCAGGAAAGCTAGTACAGGTCATCCACCAACCATTGAAATATCATAAAAGCATGGTTTTGGGATTGATAAGTCCTCCCTGATGTTAGCCAAGACTTTATCTAAATTTCCTAGGTATGATATTTTGAATAGTCTTCTGCAGAGAATCCCCAGCGGGATTTTGTCAGTGCCTGCTTGGAGAGCTGAGGCTATGAACAAAGCAGGGATATCAGAATTGAATCGGTGCTTATCTGTATTGTTGATGCATTAACTGCCTAAAATACTGAGGATCACCCTGATAACAAGGTTATGAGATGAAAGGGTCACATTTTTTATCCTAATCCCTGAAATTGGTGTATCAAAGGCAATTTCAATCTTTGTGCCTCCAAGTTTGATGGGTGTTGTCATTCTAATTTCTAGATCACAGGAGCCCATATCCCTACGACAACCCCTATAGGCTTAATATAGGGTGATTCTAAAGATATTTCAAGGCATACGAAGGGGAAATGCCAATGGTCTTCTTTCTAAGGTTAGGAGATTTAAGGAATGGGAAAGGAAAATCCTCCTGTGACAGTTATAGCCAAGATTGTCTCAAAAAGTGTCAACTATGAATACTAGACAGCTAGGGTGAGGAACCTATTTATGTATTAATAATAGGCGAATTATTAAATACAATACAAAGTAAACCCGTATGCTCGGTGAAAGGGTTTAATCTAAATAGATAATATAAAGATGTTAATTAATTCATATATAATAAAAATATATATTTATATAAATATATATACATATCTAAATATACATGTGTTAGAGTGTTTACCTGTATACCCTTGTAAACTATATGAGTATACAAGTGTAAATTTGTAAATATATAAATATATATTTAGATATTTATGTTTATATATATATATA
>MU220309.1:118004-129381 GCA_018584345.1 Thuja plicata | reverse complement strand
CATACTAAAATTTACAATTTTCTAATTTTACTAAGTTACAATTTTATAATATTTTCTAATGTTTACTAAGTTACAATTTTCTAATATTTTCTAATATTTTCTAATGTATACTAAACTTTAAAATTTTGTAATATATACTAAGTTATGTAATTTTCTAATATTTTCTAATGTATACTAAGTTAAAATTTGCTAATATTTTCTAATGTACATACTAAGTTACAAATTTCTAACATTTGCAAACATAAATATACTATGATTTTTTAATGTTTTCTAATATTTTCTAACATTTTACTATGCTTTTCTAACATACTACTATAATTTTTTAACATATTCTAAAATTCAACTATCATTTTCTAACATTTCTACAAACTAAATATTATTTAAAACAAATAATTAACTAAAATAAATATAAAACATACAATTTACAATAAAAAATGAGAAAAATGTCTGTACCTGGTACTAGTAACAATCATAAGAGATCAAAGAAACTCGGGAGCTGCTGACATCATACTGGTCACCATTGGTCCACTCTAAGCCCTGGGTCCACAAAATCTAGAAAAGTGAATAGTAAAAATGAAATGGGTAGTCAAAAATTTAAACAAATTCTAGTGAAAAATGGCTTCACATGAAGTATGGCTTTGCGTGAAGTATGGCTTCACGTGAATTACCTTGTATGGGGTACTTCGAGCGAAGTCATGACTTCGCGTGAAGTCACCCACGTAGGGTACTTTGCACGAAGCCTATCAATCACTTCGCCCGAAGTCAATACTTTGCTCGAAGCCATCAATTTTTTTTTTTTGCAGCAAGTCCAAAATCCTTCATCCTAAAAAGTGGGACACACTATTGTGAGGTCACCCTTCCATTTTAAATTTTACAAAGATCGGATCTAGTTTGAAATATTAATTTAAAGTTTCAATTTTTCTCAATCAGAGGAAACCCCTCCTAATACTTGTATTTCAAATGCTTCTATTTTAAATTTCAAGGAGATCCGAGCTCATTTGAGATATTAATTTCAAGTTTCAATTTTACATAATCAGTGGAAAACCCACCTACTATATTGATGTCAAATGCTGCCAATTTAAATTTCATAAAGATCGAAGCTCCTTTGAAATATTAATTTAAAGTTTTAATTTTTCTCAATCAGAGAAAAACCCACCTAATATTTTGATGTCAAATGCTTCAATTTTAAATTTCACGAGGTTCAGAGCTCATTTGAAATATCAATTTAAACTTTCAATTTTGCTCCCGGACGTAAAACATGTCACAAAAATCTTTCAATTTTGCATAATCAGAGGTAAACCCACCTAATATTTTGATGTCAAATGCTTCCATTTTAAATTTCACGAACATCAGAGCTCGTTTGAAATATTAATTTAAAATTTAAATTTTTCTGAATTAGAGGAAAACCCACCTAATATTTTGATGTCAAATGCTTCTATTTTAAATTGGAAGCATTTGACATCAAAATTTTAATTTCAAGTTTCAAATATTAATTTAAAGTTTTAGTTTTACACAATCAGAGGAAAACCCACCTAATATTTTAATGTCAAATGCTTCCATTTTAAATTTTACTAAGATCATATCTCGTTAGAAATATTAATTTAAAGTTTCAATTTTTCTCAATCAGAGGAAAACCCACCTAATATTTTAATGTCAAATGCTTCTATTTTAAATTTCATAGAGATTCGAGCTCATGTGAAATATTAATTTCAAGTTTCAATTTTACACAATAAGTGGAAAACCCACCTAATAGTTTGATGTCAAATGCTTCCAATTAATATTTCATGAAGATCGAAGCTCGTTTGAAATATTAATTTAAAGTTTCAATTTTTCTTAATCAGAGGAAAACCCACCTAATATTTTCATGTCAAATGCTTTCCTTTTAAATTTCATGAAGATCTGAGCTCGTTCAAAATATTATTTTAAAGTTTCAATTTTTCTCCCAAACATAAAACGTGTCACAAAAAAGTTTAAATTTTGCACAATCAGAGGTAAACCCACCTAATATTTTGATGTGAAATTCTTCCATTTTAACTTTCATGAACATCGGAGCTCGTTTGAAATATTAATTTAAACTTTCAATTTTGCTCAATTAGAGGAAAACCCACCTAATATTTTGATGTCAAATTCTTCTATTTTTAAATAGAGGCATTTGACATCAAAATATTAATTTAAATTTTCAAATATTAATTTAAATTCTTAGTTTTACACAATCAGAGGAAAACCCGCCTAATATTTTAATGTCAGATGCTTCCATTTTAAATTTCAGGAAGATCAGATCTTGTTTGAAATATTAATTTAAAGTTTCAATTTTTCTCAATCAGAGGAAAACCAACCTAATATTTTGATGTCAAATGATTCTATTTTAAATTTCATAGAGAGCTAAGCTCGTTTAAAATATTAGATTAAAGTTTCAATTTTACACAATCAGTGGAAAACCCACCTAACATTTTGATGTCAAATGCTTCCAATTTAAATTTCACGAAGATCAGAGCTTGTTTGAAATATTAATTTAAAGTTTCAATTTTTCTTAATCAGAGGAAAACCCACCTAATATTTCAATGTCAAATGCTTCCATTTTAAATTTCACAAAGATCGGAGCTCGTTTGAAATATTAATTTTAAATTTAAATTTTCCTCCTAGATGGAAAACGTGTCACAAAAAAGTTTAAATTTTGCACAATCAGAGGATAACCCACCTAATATTTTGATTTCAAATGCTTCCATTTTAAATTTCATGAACATCGGAGCTCCTTTGAAATATTAATTTAAACTTTCAATTTTGCTCAATTAGAGGAAAACCCACCTAATATTTTGATGTCAAATGCTTCTATTTGAAATTGGAAGCATTTGACATCAAAATAATAATTTAAAGTTTTAGTTTTACACAATCAGAGGAAAACCCACCAAATATTTTAATGTCAAATGCTTCGCTTTTAAATTTTACGAAGATCGAATCTTGTTTGAAATATTAATTTAAAGTTTCAATTTTGCTCAATTAGAGGAAAACCCACCTAATATTTTGATGTCAAATGCTTCTATTTTAAATTTCATGATGATCTAAGCTCATTTGAAATATTAATTTAATCTTTCAATTTTTCTCCTAGACGTAAAATGTGTCACAAAAGTTTCAATTTTGCACAATCAGAGGTAAACCCACCTAATATTTTGATGTCAAATGCTTCCATTTTAAATTTCATTAACATCGGAGCTCGTTTGAAATATTAATTTAAACTTTCAATTTTTCTCAATCAAAGGAAAACCCACCTAATATTTTGATGTCAAATGCTTCTATTTTAAATTGGAAGCATTTAACATAAAAATATTAATTTAAAGTTTCAAATATTAATTTAAAGTTTTAATTTTACACAATCAGAGGAAAACCCACCTAATATTTTAATGTCAAATGCTTCCATTTTAAATTTCATGAAGATTGGATCTTGTTTGAAATATTAATTTAAAGTTTAAATTTTGCTCAATCAGAGGAAAACCCACCTAATATTTTGATGTCAAATGCTTCTATTTTAAATTTCACAGAGATCCGAGCTCGTTTGAAATATTAATTTCAAGTTTCAATTGTACATAATTAGTGGAAAACCCACCTAATATTTTGATGTCAAATTCTTCCAATCAATATTTCATGAAGATCAGAGCTTATTTGAAATATAAATTTAAAGTTTCAATTTTGCTCAACCAGAGGAAAACCCACCTAATATTTTGATTTTAAATGCTTCCATTTTAAATTTCACGAAGATTGGATCTCGTTCGAAATATTAATTTAAAGTTTTAATTTTTCTCAATCAGAGGATAGCCCACCTAATATTTTGATGTCAGATGCTTCTATTTTAATTTTCATGAAGATTTGAGCTCATTTGAAATATTAATATCAAGTTTCAATTTTACACAATGAGTGGAAAACCTAACTAATATTTTGATGTCAAATGCTTCGAATTAATATTTTACGAAGATCGGAGCTCATTTGAAACATTAATTTAAAGTTTCAATTTTGCTCAAGGGTAAAAGCACAATAATCTATCACCTTTTAAGATAACTTATCAGCACAACTGAATTTTAGTATTTCTAACTAAAAAATAATTTTGGCCAGACATATGGTCTAGCTAGATTCATTGTAGTTAAGTTAGATAATTTCTTTAACTTTTCCAATTTGAAATGTCTATTAAATGCATGTTTTATACTACTTTGAGTCCAATTACCATAGAAATAAAATTATTTTAGAAAAGTGACATTTCAATAACTCTAAGTCTTTTTAATGACATTTTTTTTAAAATACAAAAATACCCTTTTGTAGAGATCAGAGTCAAGAATAGCTCTTATAGATTTTATAGAGTTTTAATTAGACATAGTCTATTATAATTAAAAAATATTGCAAGTAGGTATTTTAATAGTCAAGGAGATGTTGATTCAAAGAAATAAAAAAATAGTAAAACATATTAAATAAATTTGAAAAACATATGGTGCACTCGAAGAGAGATTCCTCTTCAATAATATATATTTCTCTTTTTGATTGGGATATATTTGTTATGAAAAATATGGTGGGAGATGAAAACTGTTGATTTCAGGTGAGTTGGAATTTAAATTGTTATAAAAGAGAAAATATAAGTCACAAATCAATTTTTATTTCTTCATGCACTATATATATATATGTCATCTATAACATATTTTGAAATTAGGGGAAAAAATGTTGATTTACATATAATGTTTTGGCGGGAACTAGACCCCTAATTTTTAGTATGTTTCTACAACTAAAAAATCATATTTAAACATTAAAAACAAATATCAAAATGTATTAAAAAAAAATAAAAAAATATTAATCATAAAATTCATCCATTTTAAAACATTTTATTAGTTTACATCATCTTCAAATTCCAAACATAAATGTCACTTTTATACTATTGAAGCTGAACAACTTTGATTTTGTTAGCCTTTTCCTTTATAAAAGGGTGACAGATTATTGTGCTTTTACCCTCAATCAGAGGAAAACCCACCTAATATTTTGATGTCAAATGCTTCCATTTTAAATTTCATAAAGATCAGACCTTGTTTGAAATATTAATTTAAACTTTCAATTTTTGCCCCCAAACAGAAAACATGTCACAAAAAAGTTTGAATTTTACACAATCAGAGGTAAACCCACCTAATATTCTGATGTCAAATGCTTCCATTTTAAATTTCATGAACATCAAAGCTCTTTTGAAAAATTAATTTAATCTTTCATTTTTTCTCAATCAGACCAAAACCCACCTAATATTTTGATGTCAAATGCTTCTATTTTAAATTGAAAGCATTTGACATCAAAATATTAATTTAAATTTTCAAATATTAATTTAAAGTTTCATTTTTACACAATTAGAGAAAAACCCACCTAATATTTTAATGTCAAATGCTTCCATTTTAAATTTAACGAACATCGGATTTCGTTCGAAATATTAATTTAAAGTTTCAATTTTTCTCAATAAGAGGAAACCCCACCTAATATTTTGATGTCAAATGCTTCTATTTTAAATTTCATGAAAATCCAAGCTCGTTTGAAATATTAATTTCAAGTTTCAATTTTACAAAATCAGTGGAGAACCTACCCAATATTTTAATGTCAAATGCTTCCAATTTAAATTTCACGAAGATCAGAGCTTGTTTGAAATATTAATTTAAAGTTTCAATTTTTCTCACTTAGAGGAAAACCCACCTAATATTTTGATATCAAATGCTTCCATTTTAAATTTCACAAAGACAGAGCTCATTTGAAATATTAATTTAAAGCTTCAATTTTTCTCCCGGACATAAAACATGTCACAAAAAAGTTTTAATTTTGCACAATCAAAGGAAAACCCACCTAATATTTTCATGTCAAATGCTTCTATATTAAATTTCACAGAGATGTGAGCTCGTTTGAAATATTAATTTCAAGTTTCAATTTTACAAAATCAGTGGAAAACCCACCAAATATTTTGATGTCAAATGCTTCCATTTTAAATTTCACGAAGATCGGAGCTCGTTTGAAATAATAATTTAAAGTTTCAATTTTGCTCAATCAGAGGAAAACCCACCTAATATTTTGATGTCAAATGCTTCCATTTTAAATTTAACAAAGATCAGAGCTTGTTTGAAATATTAATTTAAACTTTCAATTTTGCTCGCAAACATCAAGCGTGTCACAAAAATTTTCAATTTTGCATAATCAGATAAAAACCCACCTAATATTTTGATGTCAAATACTTCCATTTTAAATTTCACGAACATCAAAGCTCGTTTGAAATATTAATTTAAACTTTTGATTTTTCTCAATTAGAGGAAAACCCACCTAATATTTTGATGTCAAATGCTTCTATTTTAAATTGGAAGCGTTTGACATCAAAATATTAATTTAAAGTTTCAAATATTAATTTAAAGTTTTAGTTTTACACAATCAGAGGAAAACCCCCCTTATATTTTAAGTCAAATGCTTCCATTTTAAATTTCACGAAGATCAGATCTCGTTTGAAATATTATTTTAAAGTTTCAATTTTTCTCAATCAGAGGAAATCCAACCTAATATTTTGATGTCAAATGCTTCTATTTTAAATTGGAAGTGTTTGACATCAAAATATTAATTTCAAGTTTCAATTTTGCAAAATCATAGGAAAACCAACCTAATTTTAATGTCAAATGCTTCCATTTTAAATTTGACAAAGATTGGAGCTCATTTGGAATATTAATTTAAAATTTCAATTTTGCTCCAAGATGTAAAACGTGTCACAAAAAATTTTCAATTTTTCACAATCAGAGGTAAACCCACCGAATATTTTTATGTGAAATTCTTCAATTTTAAATTTCACAAACATCGGAGCTCATTTGAAATATCAATTTAAACTTTCAATTTTTCTCAATCAAAGGAAAACCCACCTAATATTTTGATGTTAAATGCTTCTATTTTAAATTGGAATCATTTGACATCAAAATATTAATTTAAATTTTTAGTTTTACACAATCAGAGGAAAACCCACCTAATATTTTAATGTCAAATGCTTCCATTTTAAATTTCACAAAGATCAGATCTCGTTTGAAATATTAATTTAAAGTTTCAATTTTTCTCAATCAGAGGAAAACCCACCTAATATTTTGATGTCAAATTATTCTATTTTAAATTTCACAGAGATCCAAGCTCGTTTGAAATATTAATTTCATGTTTCAATTTTACACAATCAGTGGAAAACCCACCTAATATTTTGATGTCAAATGCTTTAAATTTAAATTTCACGAGCTCGGAGCTCATTTTAAATATTAATTTAAAGTTTGAATTTTGCTCAATTAGGGGAAAACCCTGCTAATATTTTGATGTCAAATGCTTCCATTTTAAAGTTCACGAAGATCAGAGCTCGTTTTAAATATTAATTTAAAGATTCAATTTTGCTCCCAGAAGTAAAACGTGTCACAAAAAACTTTCAATTTTGCACAATCAGAGGTAAACCCACCTAATATTTTGATGTCAAATGCTTCCATTTTAAATTGCACGAACATCGGAGCTCATTTGAAATATTAATGTAAACTTTCAATTTTGCTCAATCAGAGGAAAACCCACCTAATATTTTGATGTCAAATGCTTCTATTTTAAATTGGAAGCATTTGACATCAAAATATAAATTTAAAGTTTCAAATATTAATTTAAAGTTTCAGTTTTACACAATCAGAGGAAAACCCACCTAATATTTTAATGTCAAATGCTTCCATTTTAAATTTCATGAATATCGGATCTTGTTTGAAATATTAATTTAAAGTTTCAATTTTGCTCAATCAAAGGAAAACCCACCTAATATTTTGATCTCAAATGCTTCTATTTTAAATTTCATGAACATCAGAGCTTCATTGAAATATTAATTTAAACATTCAAATTTTCTCAATCAGAGGAAAACCCACCTGATATTTTTATGTCAAATGCTTCTATTTTAAATTGGAAGCATTTAAAATCAAAATATTAATTTAGAGTTTCAAATATTAATTTAAAGTTTTAGTTTTACACAATCAGAGGAAAACCTGCCTATTATTTTAATGTGAAATGCTTCCATTTTAAATTTCATGAAGATCGGAGCTCGTTTGAAATATTAATTTAAAGTTTCAATTTTGCTCAATTAGAGGAAAACCCTCCTAATATTTTGATGTCAAATGCTTTCAATTTATATTTCACAAAGATTGGAGCTCGTTTAAAATATTAATTTAAAGTTTAAATTTTGGTCAATCAGAGGAAAAGCCACCTATTATTTTGATGTCAAATGCTTCCATATTAAATTTCACAAAGATCTGAGCGCGTTTGAAATATTAATTTAAAGTTTCAATTTTTCTCCTGGAAGTAAAATGTGTCACAAAAAAGTTTCAATTTTGCACAATCAAAGGTAAACCCACCTAATATTTTGATGTCAAATGTGTCCATTTTGAATTTCATGAACATCGGAGCTCGTTTGAAATATTAATTTAAACTTTCAATTTTGCTCAATCAGAGGAAAACCCACCTAATATTTTGATGTCAAATGCTTCTATTTTATATTATAAGCATTTGACATCAAAATATCAATTTAAAGTTTCAAATATGTGAGGCCTCACCACGAACCCCATCGTAGTTTTCCAATTTTTCTGCTTATGATAGATTTAGCATATGATACTTTACTTTTGATGCACTATGGATATTATGGATTTTATGCTTTATGCCACAGTTTGATCATTTCAGATTTGTGGACACATGATGCTTTATGATGTACCTTATGGACTATATTATGTTTTCTATTATGGACACTTATTCTAAGACAATTGATCTGGTAATACATTATGATTATGTTATAGGTAATTGATGAATTTGGGAGTTATTAGAAATAGATATTTAATTTTGATTTCTTGCAATGTGAATCTTACCTTATGTTAAATGCTCAAAATGAAATTGATGTATTCTTGTGTTCTTTAGTAATAAAATTAGTATGTTGATGATTTCCTTAAATTCTGAATATTGCTTATTTCTTTATGATGTATATTTATCTCCTTGGACTACTGATATTTGAATTGAGTGTGCAGGTAAGGAACCATGGTATTTTACCTGGGGAACCAAACAAATGGGTATATGAACTCAGTTTGAGCCAAGGTTGCGTCTAATGAGATACAAGACCTTGTTGTTTTGTAATTTTATTCATAAATGTATTTGGTTGATTCTGGAAATGTAATTCTTAGATGTATTTCTTAATTCTTTGTGAGTTTTGCCTAAGTGGATATGACATGGCCTAGTGATGTGTAAATGTTTTTTGTGTCATTTGACACTTGTGTTTTGTACTTAAGGCCATGACATGTCAACTTGGGAATGGTTGTCCACCTACCTAGATTAGTACATTAGTGAATCCCCATATGCATATCTTGGTTTGGGAGATGGGAGTGTGGTCATCTCATTGGGATTTCGAAATAACTCTTAAAGTGGACTTTTGGAGGGGTTATGAAGTTTCTAGGGGTGTGTTGGGGTCATTTTTAGGTAGCCCACTTGTTATACCAATAGTTAAGGGCCATTTTAACCCTAGGATAGCCTCTAGTTGACCATGTGACCCTTCCAAAAATTTGGTTTCCCAATTTGGACGAAAATCAACTCTTGTGAGACTTGACTTTGGATAGACCACCCTTCTATATTTGTGCTAAGACATATTTAACCTTTTAGAAGTTTCCCTCTTTGGATCTATTTTTGGAAAGGTGTAAGAGGTTAGGGAAGAGGGACCAATTAGAGGACTTTCCTTCTCCCCATGAGCTTTCTAGTGGCTTTTTAGTGGGAACTCTCTATGTTGGAGAGTTTGAACACCCACTCTCTAACTTAGAGACATAGCTAGAGTTGGTGATTTTCGAAGAAGGAATTGGGCTAAAAGGGAGCTCTTCTACAACTATCTTTCCTTAAGCTTGGATTCTAGGTTGGTGGAATTTGTGCAACTCTCTCTTGTAATCTTATGTGCTCTTGCTAAATGGATGTTGTTTGTGTTTATGGGCTTAATGGAGCCATGAATCTTGTTGTTATTGTTATGCTTGATGTTGTTGCAATGCTTTTCATTTTGTTTTCTTTGTATGTGTTGTTAATGGGAGTATCAAGGCTCACTCACCCTTGGGAGGGAAGAGTAGCCTTGGGGGTGGAGGATTTTTGATAGCCCTTGGTGTAGAGTCTCTCCTCAAGGAGGAGAGGGAAAAAAAATGGAGTATGGGCTCCATGAAGCCTCCCTTGTTATTGTTTCATTTGCGGGTCATAAGGGTATGATGTTGTTTTAGTTGAAAATATGAAAGAAAGTATTTGGATAGCCATGTGAAGGTTGAGATTTTTAATTTTTTGGGTATGGCCTTCTCCCTTGGGTACTTGGTCCACTTCACCCCATGTAGGATCTTTGAGTGATCCATTGTGAAAGCCTATGGTAATGGGAGTTTAATATGAGATCTTCATATTTCTCTTTTGTTGTGTTTGTTGTATGAATGTTACCCACCTTTGTTTGGTTCCCCAAGCTTGGGGGTGGCCTCATAAGAGGCCTAGGTTGGGTGGAGAGCAGCCCATGGTTTCTAGTTTTTCCCTTGTCTTGTTCTTATTTGCAGATTTCTCTTGAAGCTAGGTAGAGCCCATGTTAAAAGTAAGGTGGAGAAATTTCATTATTTCATGATTATTGTAATAAGCCTTTAAGGCTGAAAACTTATTGCACTTTCTTGGTGGAAGTATTATATGTAAAAGAGCTACAATTTTGAGAATGTAATAAAATAGAATCTTAGAAAGCTTTATAAAAATTGTATTTGAAGTCCTTAGTTTAATACTGTTTATCCTTTCTATAAAGATGATATAAACAAAAAACAAAAATAGAAACAAAGAGATGTGCTTAGATTTATATCTAGGTGAAGATAGATGTATTTTCTATAGGAAGATAAAATAAAACCAGAAGTGTGAATATGGTCTTCTTGCAAAAAAATTTATACTTTCTTAATTACTTTATTTATTGGACATAAAGTTCCATTAGATATGTTTATGCATATATCAAAAAAGAAATTGCAATCCTTGAAATGATTGTTTCCTTAATCTTAAAATAGGGAATTCTAGAAGTTAGTTATAAATCTGACATTTATAAATTTACTCTTTTCATTTTAATGTATTCAGCAAAGTTTAGTAGAAAGAAATGTTTTTGTAGATGTACACATAATAGATCTACATAAGTCTTCAAATATTCCCCCTTTATTCATTTTTACATCAGTTCTTGTATCTGAACATAAGAGTTATATATATATATATATATATATATATATATATATCATTAAACAAAAAAAAATTTAAATCTATACCCTAACTGTTTCTTTCTGAAATTTTCTATTTCTAATTTGTTACAAACAAAAAAAAAATA
>MU220309.1:96461-107988 GCA_018584345.1 Thuja plicata | reverse complement strand
CTAAAAGTTTTTAATGAAATTAAAAAAAAAAAAAAAAACCAAACTGTGGGGAGGAGGCTGCGACCCCCATCATTCCCCGCTCTCCCTTAAAGGGAGGTGGTGGAGGGTAAGGGGCTATGCCCCCTCATGCTAGGTGATGGTACCGCCAGCCACAGTCGTGGCCTTAGCAGCCACAAAATGTGGTGCGGCTAGTGGCTGTGCGACCCAGCCTGCCACTGAAAAAAAATAAAAAAATAGAGGGGGGTGGGCATGACTGTTAAAAAAGTGGCCCCATTTAAAATATAAGCTCCCATACCATTTTAAATATAGTACACCCACTATTAAAAAAAAACTGCCACCAATATGTATTTTGATCTACAATCAAAATGGTATGTATATATGTTTTAGTATATATATATACATACTGTGATGTATGTATATATATACTAGAATGTATATACATTATAACAAAGATTTTCTCTTACACTCCATGAGTAGACCTGCAAAACACACAAAAAAAAACAATTCTAGGGTTTCATGGTAGAGAGATGTAGAAATAAAAAAAAAAGAATAACTTTTTAGTTTCACAAACTTTACACCTTAACCCTAATTTTAAATTAGGGTTAGGGTTGTCCAAGTTGTTTATTAATAATATATTTCCTTTTGGGGAATTTTCAGGTTTAGTTTTGGAGGGAAATTCCATTTCCTTTTGTGCTTGACCTTTTTGACAAAACTAATTTCTTTTTATTATTTTAGGAATGTTAAATTAAACAAGTTAATTGAATTAGAGCTTAATAACTTAATTAATGGATTTTTCTTAATAACGCTCTCCTAAACATATTTAAAGGTCAATTATTTCCTCTAGATGAATATTAAAAAAACATTGTATTGAGAGGTCATCTTAAGGACAACTATTATACTAATTTCAAGGAGTGGATAACCACTTTTAATATAGAAGAGACTTTATCACCTATTATTACTTAAGGATTATAGACATATAGATTTTAATTAAACCTAATCTTTTATGATCCCTTTATAACCACAAAACTATAGAACACTTTCTAAATATGATGAACTATAAATTTGTTTTGGGAATGTAATAATTCTATAGTTGACTTGTTAAAACAAGTTAATACACGAAATCCAATTTTAACATAACCATTAATTTAACGATAACTTAATAAAATTATTAGGAGAATTTATAATGGGAAGAATCTAATTAAATTTTAAAATTAAACCTAAGGACTTATAATGTTATTTTTATGTGGCCAATATATGTGGCTAGTGTACTGGTCATCATAAAAATAATATTACGAAAGTGCCTTGCCCTAGGATGTTTTAAACACAGTATCCTTAAGAAATCAACCTACCAAATTTTCCGAACGTACCTAGAATCTAAGTATAGGGAACCTCTCCCTCCACATCATCAAACTCTATTAAAATATTAAGGGGATAAATTGCAAATTTATATAACCTCACCTTGCATAGTTTTTGAACGTTAGCCTTAATTTAACTCTAGTTAAATCTGTAATTAATTGACACCTTGTGTATCTTTAACTTCAGAAGATGACCTTGGGTTAAGGGAGGTTGACACTTAGTCATGATTCCCCTTAGACCCTCTTGACTTTAATTCTACCTTTCAAAAAAAAATTTGTGTTTTTGGGTGTGAAATTTTGGGCATGACAAAATATTAATTTAAAGATTTAGTATTACACAGTCAGAGGAAAACCAACCTAATATTTTAATGTCAAATGCTTGCATTTTAAATTTCATGAAAATCAAATCTCGTTTGAAATATTAATTTAAAGTTTCAATTTTGCTCAATCAGAGGAAAACCCACCTAATATTTTGATGTCAAATGCTTCTATTTTAATTTTTACAGAGATCCGAGCTCATTTGAAATATTAATTTCAAGTTTCAATTTTACACAATCAGTGGAAAACCCACCTAATATTTTGATGTCAAATGCTTCTAATATAAATTTCATGAGTATTAGAGTTCATTTGAAATATTAATTTAAAGTTTCAATTTTGCTCAATCAGAGGAAAACCCACCTAATATTTTGATGTTAAATGCTTCCATTTTAAATTTCACAAAGATGAGAGCTCATTTGAAATATTAATTTAAACTTTCAATTTCCCTCCCAGACGTAAAACGTGTCACAAAAAAGTTTCAATTTTGCACAATCAGTGGTAAACCCACTTAGTATTATGATGTCAAATGCTTCCATTTTAAATTTCACAAACATCAGAGCTCATTTGAAATGTTAATTTAAACTTTCAATTTTGCTTAATCAGAGGAAAACACACCTAATATTTTGATGTCAAATGCTTCTATTTTAAATTCAAAGCATTTGACATAAAAATATTAATTTATAGTTTCAAATATTAATTTAAAGTTTCAGTTTTACACAATCAAAGGAAAACCCACCTAATATTTTAATGTTGAATGCTTCTATTATAAATTTCATGAAGATCGAATCTCGTTTGAAATATTAATTTAAAGTTTCAATTTTGCTCAATCGGAGGAAAACCCACCTAATATTTTGATGTAAAATGCTTCTATTTTAAATTTCTAGGAGATCTGATCTCATTTGAAATATTAATTTCAAGTTTCAATTTTACACAAACAGTGGAAAAGCCACCTAATATTTTGATGTCAAATGCTTCCAATTTAAATTTCACGAAGATCAGAGCTCGTTTGAAATATTAATTTAAAGTTTCAATTTTTCTTAATCAGAGGAAAACCCACCTAATATTTTTATGTCAAATGATTCCATTTTAAATTTCATGAACATTGGAGCTTGTTTGAATTATTAATTTAAACTTTCAATTTTGCTCAATCAGAGGAAAACCCACATGATATTTTGATGTAAAATGCTTCTATTTTAAATTGGAAGCATTTGACATGAAAATATTAATTTAAAGTTTCAATTTTACACAATCAGAGGGAAACCCACCTAATATTTTAATGTCAAATGCTTCCATTTTAAATTTCATGAAGATCAAATCTCATTTGAAATATTAATTTAAAGTTTTAATTTTTCTCATTCAGAGGAAAACCCACCTAATATTTTGATGTAAAATGCTTTTATTTTAAATTTCTCAAAGATCCGAGCTTGTTTGAAATAATAATTTAAATTTTCAATATTACACAAACAGTGGAAAACCCACCTAATATTTTGATGTCAAATGCTTCCAATTTAAATTTCACGAAGATCGGAGCTTGTTTGAAATATTAATTTAAAGTTTCAATTTTTCTCAATCAGAGGAAAACCCACCTAATATTTTGATGTCAAATGCTTCTATTTTAAATTGGAAGCATTTGACATCAAAATATTAATTTAAAGTTTTAAATATTAATTTAAATTTTTAGTTTTACACAATCAGAGGAAAACCCACCTAATATTTTAATGTCAAATGCTTCCATTTTAAATTTCATGAACATCGGAGCTCATTTGAAATATTAATTTAAAATTTCAATTTTGCTTAATCAGAGGAAAACCAACCTAATATTTTGATGTCAAATACTTCTATTTTAGATTTCACGGAGATCCGAGCTCGTTTGAAATATTAATTTCAAGTTTCAATTTTACAAAATCAGTTGAAAACCCACCTAATATTTTGATGTCAAATACTTCCAATTTAAATTTCTCAAAGATCGGAGCTCGTTTGAAATATTAATTTAAAGTTTGAATTTTTCTTAATCAGAGGAAAACCCACCTCATATTTTGATTTCAAATGCTTCCATTTTCAATTTAATGAAGATCGGAGCTCATTTGAAATATTAATTTAAAGTTTCAATTTTTCTCCCAAGATGTAAAATGTTTCACAAAAAGTTTCAATTTTTCACAATTAGAGGTAAACCCACCTAATATTTTGATGCCAAATGCTTCGATTTTAAATTTCACGAACATCAGAGCTCGTTTGAAATATTAATTTAAACTTTCAATTTCGCTCAATCAGTGGAGAACCCACCAAATATTTCCATGTGAAATGCTTCTATTTTAAATTGGAAGTATTTCACATCAAAATACTAATTTAAATTTTCAAATATTAATTTAAAGTTCTAGCTTTACACAAACAAAGGAAAAGCCACCTAATATTTTAATGTCAAATGCTTCAATTTTAAATCTCACAAAGATCGGATCTCATTTGAAATATTAATTTAAAGTTTCAATTTTGCTCAATTGGAAAGAAAACACACCTGATATTTTAATGTCAAATGCTTCTATTTTAAATTTCATGGAGATTCAAGCTCTTTTGAAATATTAATTCAAGTTTCAATTTTACACAATCAGTGGAAACCCCACTAAATATTTTGATGTCAAATGTTTCCAATTTAATTTTCATGAAGATCGGAGCTCATTTGATATATTAATTTAAAGTTTCAATTTTTCTCAATCAGAGGAAAACCCACCTAATATTTTGATGTCAAATGCTTCTATTTTAAAATTCACAAAGATTGGACCTCGTTTGAAATATTAATTTAATGTTTCAATTTTGCTCCCAGACAGAAAATGTGTCACAAAAAAGTTTCAATTTTGCACAATAATAGGTAAACCCACCTAATATTTTGATGTCAAATACTACCATTTTAAATTTCATGAACGTCAGAACTCGTTTGAAATATTAATTTAAATTTTCAATTTTGCTCAATCAGAGGAAAACCCACCTCATATTTTGATGTCAAATGCTTCTATTTTAAATTGGAAGCATTTGAAATCAAAATATTAATTTAAAGTTTCAAATATTAATTTAAAATTTTAGTTTTACACAATCAGAGGAAAACCCTCCTAATATTTTAATGTCAAATGCTTCCACTTTAAATTTCACAAAGATCAGCTCTCGTTCGAAATATTAATTAAAAGTTTCAATTTTGCTCCATCAGAGGAAAACCCACCTAATATTTTTATGTGAAATGCTTCTATTTTAAATTTCATAGAGATCCGAGCTCATTTGAATTATAAATTTCAAGTTTCAATTTTACACAATCAGTGGAAAACCCACCTAATATTTTGATGTCAAATGCTTCCAATTTAAATTTTACGAAGATCAGAGCTTGTTTGAAATATTAATTTAAAGTTTCAATTTTGCTCAATGAGAGGAAAACCCACCTAATAATTTGATGTCAAATGCTTCCATTTCAAACTTCGTGAAGATCAGAGCTCGTTTGAAATATTAATTTAAACTTTCAATTTTGCTCCCGGATGTAAAACTTGTCACAAAAAAGGTTCAATTTTGCAGAATCAGAGGTAAACCCACCTAATATTTTGATGTAAAATGCATCCATTTTAAATTTCATGAACATCAGAGCTCATTTGAAATATTAATTTAAACTTTCAATTTTTCTCAATCAGAGGAAAACCCACCTAATATTATGATGTCAAATACTTCTATTTTTAATTGGTAGCATTTGACATCAAAATATTGATTTAAAATTTAAAATATTAATTTAAATTTTTAGTTTAACACAACCAGAGGAAAACCCACCTAATATTTTAATGTCAAATGCTTCCATTCTAAATTTTACAAACATCAGATCTCGCTTGAAATATTAATTTAAAGTTTCAATTTTTCTCAATCAGAGGAAAATCCACCTAATATTTGGATGTCAAATGCTTCTATTTTAAATTTCATGGATATCCGAGCTCGTTTGAAATATTAATTTCAAGTTTCAGTTTTACAAAATTAGTGGAAAACCCACCTAATATTTTGCTGTCAAATGCTTCCAATTTAAATTTCCTGAAGATCGGAGCTCGTTTGAAATATTAATTTAAAGTTTTAATTCCACTCAATCAGAGGAAAACCCACCTAATATTTTGATGTCAAACGCTTCCATTTTTGAATTTCATGAGGGTCGGAGCTCGTTTGAAATATTAATTTAAAGTTTCAATTTTGCACCCAGACGTAAAATGTGTCAAAAAAAAGTTTTAATTTTGCAGAATCAGAGGTAAACCCACCTAATATTTTGATGTCAAATGCTTCCATCTTAAATTTCACAAACATCGGAGCTCGTTTGAAATACTAATTTAAAATTTCAATTTTACTTAGTCAGAGGAAAACCCACCTAATATTTTGATGTCAAATGCTTATACTTTAAATTGGAAGAATTTGACATCAAAATAATAATTTAAAGTTAAAAATATTAATTTAAAGTTATAGTTTTACACAATCAGAGGAAAATCGGCCTAATATTTTAATGTCAAATGCTTCCATTTTAAATTTCATGAAGATCGGATCTTGTTTGAAATATTAATTTAAAGTTTCAATTTTTCTCAATCAAAGGAAAACCCCCCTAATATTTTTATGTCAAATGCTTCTATTTTAAATTTCATGGAGATTCGAGCTCGTTTGAAATATTAATTTCAAGTTTCAATTTTACACAATCAGTGGAAAACCCACCTAATATTTTGATGTCAAATGCTTCCAATTTAAATTTCACGAAGATCAAAGCTCGTTTGAAATATTAATTTTAATTGTCAATTTTGCTCAAACAGAGGAAAACCCACCTAATATTTTGATGTCAAATGCTTCCATTTTAAATTTCACGAGGGTCGGAGCTTGTTTTAAATATTAACTTAAAATTTTAGTTTTGCCCCTGGACGTAAAATGTGTCATAAAAAAGTTTCATTTTTGCACAATCAGAGGTAAACCCACCTAATATTTTGATGTCAAATGCTTCCATTTCAAATTTCACAAATGTCAGAGCTCGTTTGAAATATTAATTTAAACTTTCAATTTTGCTCAATCAGAGGAAAACCCACCTAATATTTTGATGTCAAATGCTTCTATTTTAAATTGGAAGCATTTGGCTTCAAAATATTAATTTAAAGTTTCAAATATAAATTTAAAATTTTAGTTTTACACAATCAGAGGAAAAACCACCTAATATTTTGATGTCTAATGCTTCCATTTTCAATTTCAGGAAGATCAGAGCTCGTTTGAAATATTAATTTAAACTTTCAATTTGTCTCCCATACGTAAAACATGTGACAAAAAAAGTTTAAAATTTTCATAATCAGAGGTAAACCCACCTAATATTTTGATGTCAAATGCTTCCATTTCAAATTTCATGAACATCGGAGCTAATTTGAAATATTAATTTAAACTTTAAATTTTTCTCAAACAGATGAAAACCCACCTAACATTTTGATGTCAAATGCTTCTATTTTAAATTGGAAGCATTTGACATCAAAATATTAATTTAAAGTTTCAAATATTAATTTAAAGTTTCAGTTTTACACAATCAGAGGAAAACTCACCTAATATTTTATTGTCAAATGCTTCCATTTTAAATTTCACGAAGATCAGATCTCGTTTGAAATATTAATTTAAAGTTTCAATTTTGCTCAATCAGAGGAAAACCCTCCTAATATTTTGATATCAAATGCTTCTATTTTAAATTTCATAGAGATCCAAGCGCACTTGAAATAATAATTTAAACTTTCAATTTTTCTCCTAGACATAAAATGTGACAAAAAATTTTCAATTTTGCACAATTAGAGGTAAACCCACCTAATATTTTTATGTCAAATGCTTCCATATTAAATTTCATGAACATAAGAGTTTGTTTGAAATATTAATTTAAACTTTCAATTTTGTTCAATTAGAGGAAAACCCACCTAATATTTTGATGTCAAATGATTCTATTTTAAATTTTAAGGAGATCCGAGCTCATTTGAAATATTAATTTCAAGTTTCAATTTTACACAGTCAGTGGAAAACCCACCTAATAATTTGATGTCAAATGCTTCCAATTTAAATTTCATGAAAATCAGAGCTCGTTTGAAATATTAATTCAAAGTTTCAATTTTGCTTAATCAGAGGAAAATCCACATAATATTTTGATGTCAAATGCTTCCATTTTAAATTTCACGAAGATCGGAGCTTGTTTGAAATATTATTTTAAACTTTCAATTTTGCTCTTGAACGTAAAACATGTCACAAAAAAGTTTCAATTTTGCACAATCAGAGGTAAACCCACCTAATATTTTGATGTCAAATGCTTCCATTTTAAATTTCATGAACATCGGAGCTCATTTAAAATAATAATTTAAACTTTCAATTTTGCTCAATCAGAGGAAAACCCACCTAATATTTTGATGTCAAATGCTTCTATTTTAAATTGGAAGCATTTGACATCAAATATTAATTTAAAGTTTTAGTTTTACATAATCAGAGGAAAACCCACGTAGTATTTTAATGTCAAATGCTTCCATTTTAAATTTCCTGAAGATCGGATCTCGTTTGAAATATTAATTTAAAGTTTCAATTTTCCTCAATCAGAGGAAAACCCACCTAATATTTTGATGTCAAATGCTTCTAATTTAAATCTCACAGAGATCCAAGCCCGTTTGAAATATTAATTTCAAGTTTCAATTTTACGCAATTAGTGGAAAACCCACCTAAGATTTTGATGTCAAATGCTTCCAATTTAAATTTCACAAAGATTGGAGCTCGTTTGAAATATCAATTTAAAGTTTCAATTTTTCTCAATCAGAGGAAAACCCATCTAATTCTTTGATGTCAAATGCTTCCCTTCTAGATTTCACAAAGATCAGAGCTCATTTGAAATATTAATTTAAAGTTTTAATTTTGCTCCTAAACGTAAAATGTGTCACAAAAAATTTTCAATTTTGCACAATCAAAGGTAAACCCACCTAATATTTTGATGTCAAATGCTTCTTTTTAAATTTCATGAACATCGGAGCTCGTTTGAAACATTAATTTAAACTTTCAATTTTTCTCAATCAGAGGAAAACCCAGCTAATATTTTGATGTCATATGCTTCTATTTTAAATTGGAAGCATTTGACATCAAAATATTAATTTAAAGTTTCAAATATTAATTTAAAGTTTCAGTTTTACACAATCAAAGGAAAACCCACCTAATATTTTATTGTCAAATGCTTCCATTTTAAATTTCACGAAGATCATATCTTGTTTGAAATATTAATTTAAAGTTTCAAGTTTGCTCAATCAGAGGAAAACCCACCTAATATTTTGATGTCAACTACTTCTATTTTAAATTTCACGGAGATAAGAGCTTGTTTGAAATAATAATTTTTAGTTTCAATTTTACACAATTAGTGGATAACGCACCTAATATTTTGATGTCAAATGCTTCCAATTTAAATTTCATGAAGATCAGAGCTCGTTTGAAATATTAATTTAAAGTTTCAATTTTGCTTAATTAGAGGAAACCCCACCTAATATTTTGATGTCAATGCTTCTATTTTAAATTTCATGAAGATCTGAGCTCGTTTAAAATATCAATTTAAAGTTTCAATTTTGCTCCCGAATGTAAAATGTGTCACAAAAAAGTTTCAATTTCTCACAATCAGAGGTAAACCCACCTAATATTTTGATGTCAAATGCTTCCATTTTAAATTTCATGAACATCGAAGCTCATTTGACATGTTAATTTAAAGTTTCAATTTTTCTCAATCAAAGGAAAACCCACCTATTATTTTGATGTCAAATGCTTCTATTTTAAATTTCACAGAGATCTGAGCTTGTTTGAAATATTAATTTCAAGTTTTAGTTTTACACAATCAGAGGAAAACCAGCTAATATTTTAATGTCAAATGCTTCCATTTTAAATTTCACAAAGATCGGATCTCGTTTGAAATATTAATTTAAAGTTTCAATTTTGCTCAATCAAAGGAAAACCCACCTAATATTTTGGTGTCAAATGCTTCTATTTTAAATTTCACAGAGATCTGAGCTCGTTTGAAATATTAATTTCAAATTTCAATTTTACACAATCAGTGGAAAACCCACCTAATATTTTGATGTCAAATTCTTCCATTTTAAATTTCACGAAGATCTTAGCTCGTTTGAAATGAGAATTTAAAGTTTCAATTTTCCTCCAGGACGTAAAATGTGTCACAAAAAAGTTTCAATTTTGCACAATCAGAGGTAAACCTATTGGAATTATTGGAATGATGTATTGAGAGGGAAGAGGTGAATGAGTACCTCAAAATTATTTTATGTGATTGGTCCATTAACCTTTGTGTCATCAGATTTGTATATACCTATCTATCTGTTCATCTTTGCTTGTGTATGTGTAATCATAATATAAGTTTTTTACATGTATAAGCATTGAAGAAACATTCATGAAAACAAATAACACATAACACATGATATGATATCGCAGAAAATTTCTGTTAGGAAGTAAAAATTGTGGTGGGGATGTCTACCCACAAAACTTCACTATCTACAGATAAGAAGGGAGCTGGTAAAGGCTTACAATTGATCACTTCTGATGATCTACCCTATTAGGAGTATTATAGTGGAGACCTATTAGGATCTACTTGATTTGAAGCTTTAGCAACACTGTTAGGTGTGCACTCTATTAAGAGATTTATCAAAGAACTGTTAAGTCCACCTTCTACAAAAGTATTTCTATTGTGATGCACTTGTTAGAATGCAACTACAATATAAATTTTGATCTGATAGTGAATGAAATATCTAATTGCTAATAATAGATCATGTATAGCTTACAATGTATGTATGTAATCACCTTGAGTGATTGAGTAATACCTTGTCTCTGCTTGTCAGTAGCCTTCTTGTGTTCTTGATAACTACTATGATCTATTTCTGAACTTTGCATGAATTCTCTTCTTCTTCTTAGATGCTCTCCATGGCTACTATCATTTTTCAAATGATTACAAGTCTCTTGTATTAAAAATGATGGAACATCTATTTATACTAGTTTCTAGCTCTATTCTTGTTTCACGCTTTTCAAATTAACTCTAGATCCAAGGTTTACAACTTGACCTTGATCTTTAGTTAGATATGTTTTAGATCCATTAGGATGCTTTAAAACATTTACAATATGCTTGCTTGACCCTCAAGTTAAGATTTAAAACAAATAAAAACTATATAAATAGAATTACATTGCTTTATCTGACGTGTAAAGTCAGGTCCACTTTTTGTGAGTTCTGTAACTGACTGGCGGTTTTGATGGTCAGGCTGCTCTGTCTATCTATCAGTTTTCTTCTTTGTCGATGTTCCTTACTTGAACTGTTCATCGGTTATGCCTTTTCTTCTCTATCGGTGATGTTCTCAAAACTTTATCATTGGTTATGCTTATCATCGGTAAATTCTATACTTAGCATTTTCACGTTTAGACATTTTGTGCTGTCCGGTATGCTTGTTGTGCACCGGTTATGCTTATACCAATGACCTTTATGATGTTTTTCCCTTTAAGTATACTAATAGAAAAACTTAATGTCATCAATCTCCCCCTTTGACATTAGTATCAAAAACTGATATGTGCAACATACTTTTTGCATTAGTATGTACGCTTGTGTATACTTCTTCCTTAGTCATGAAATGACTCCCCCTATGCATATGTTGGTAAGTGTAAGTTTATGTACATGTCTATCTTTGCTGTACATACATTATACGTATTTTCATATAGTATTTTATACATATGTATACATTCCTCCTTTTTCTTACTAAAGTATATTGTACATATGTATACATTCCTCCTTTTTTGATAATGAGGGAAAAGGTACTTACATCTTTTCAAAAATGTGA
>MU220300.1:41087-56498 GCA_018584345.1 Thuja plicata | reverse complement strand
TATTAGGAATTAAATAATTCCATCTCTTAATTAAATTAGCCATGGAAGGGTGATTGGGTTGGATTTGATCCTATTTGATTTGAACTATACAATTGAAAAATCAATTGCATAATTTGATTAATCCCTTCACACTTGAATTTAATTAATTGATTTCATGATTTAATTGATCTTTTAAATTGATTTGAATTTTATCCATTTGATGATATTTTGAAGCATTTGGCTGAGATTTATAGTTTGGCATGCTTGAGGTACACCTAGTAAATTTTAGGTGTCTACAAATGCCCCTCTTTGAAGTGATGTGTGAAGCGTATTGATTCAAAGAAAGCTTGATTGTCCTAATCATTGAGCTGATACTGATGAGCTGATATAAAAACTTAATATGAAAACCTAGATATGGAATGTCGATATGAAACTCTGATATGACACTCTGATATGATACTTTGATATGGAACCCTGATATGAAATCTGATATGAAACTCGATATGAAAATCTGATATGGAACTCGATATGGAACCCAGCTGATTAAGTTTGAAATTTTAATGCCCTAGATTGGATATGAAACTGATGCATAATCCCCATTTGATGATATAATGATGCCCCCTCAGAAATGGAATCATCGTGATCGTAGGTAGAAGATTTGTGATGAAGAAAGTGAATAAGATAGATCAAAGATGATAACATTTCAGATAAATGACGATGTGAACAAATGTCAAATAAATGTCCTAGTGAGAAGAATAGGTAAATTAGGGTACCCTGGGTCAAAAAAATTTTAGAAAATAGATTAAAATAGCTTAAATAGGTTGAAAAACCCAAAATTAATATTCATTTTCACTTTTCACTATTGAGATTTTGCTCTGATCCTCTGACGATTGATAGCGATTGTGGTCCCGATCCGAGAGCATAGATTCAAGTGAGCACGGAGATATCAGAGACCACTTGATTACGAACCTCCAGTGAGTGGTCTGAATCGTCTGAATGCATTTATTGCTTTGAAAAATTACATTTATTACGTCTTATACTACTTTTTGGAATAATTTTTAGCCAAATTCTACGTAGGATAGATTAAATGTCACGTAGGCATGCCAAAATCTGCGTCCGCGCAATCCTTAGTCGTGTAGGAGGTAGGGCTAAAATGCATCCAAAAATAGGGTATATCTCACCTAACAAGTCCATTTTTTAAAAGCCATGTGTGCTGATTGAAAAGCTACATAGGCTTACAAAAGGCTGCCTAAAAGGTAAAGTGTCACCTCCGCGTGGTAAAGAGCCACTTTCGAAGATTGAAGATCCACCTAGCTTTAAAAGCCACAGACACTGAGTTAAATCCCACCTACCAGAAAGATGAAAATGGAACTCAGTTCAATTGATCATCTAGATGACTTAAGTAGATTCCAAGCTAAAAAAATGTTCATTCAAAATGTCACATAGTGTTGAGGATGGTAGAAAAGTCATAATGATGAATGTTTGATAGGTCAATCAGGTATGATTAAAGATGATTACAAATTATCCTTGTGTCTCACAATTTAGAGGTTAGGAGCAATAAGTTGATACGCTCAAGTTAGAGCAAAGATAGATTTAATGTGTTATGATTCACTAAGAATGGTTCATCAAGAGAAAAACTAACATGATGCACTTTGTTTCAAAATGTAGGAGCATTATCGCAAGTTGCAGGTGCGAGGAGTCACAATGTGGATCTTCGATTTGGTAGATGAGTTGACGCCATCGTAGCAGTGTACCATTGAGACTTGTGGTCTCAGTTTCCTATTAGATCTCCCTCAGTTTCAGCTGAACCGAGGTTTGCTGACAGCTATGGCAGAGCGTTGGCACTCTGACCATAACACCTTTCACCTACCTCTCGGTGAGATGAAAATTATGCTAGAGGATGTATATAGACTTTTGAGGATCCCAACTCATGGAGAGCGGGTATATTATCATGCAGTGTATGACAACAGCGTATGCAGATGGGTGTTCGGAGATAACACCATAGCAGATGATTATATCACTTGGGAACAGTTTGCCTCATTCCCTACCCTACAAGCATTATTAGGAGCTATGATAGGAGGGTTATTGTTGCCAGATAGGCGAGGGCATAATTTTGCGATCGGATGGGGCTAGATTATTAAGGACTTGATTGCGCATCCACGGAGGATGGATTGGGGTTCCTATGTGCTAGCACAGTTATATCATGATTTGCATGAGATTGTGTATTGGAACAGTGCAGCGATCTCTGCAGGTGGAGTCTTATTACAGTTATGGACATGGGAGCATATCCCTATCACTAGACCAGTGTCAACACGGATCTGAGCTCAAGGTTACCCATATGCATTTTTATATGATGGCATGATTGTCCAGCATCATCTGGGCAAGGTGGATTATTGGCGACGTGCGATTGATGATATAGATCAGGTGGTGTGGAGACCATACTTGTAGTGTTAGAGGTGGAGAGAGGATGATGATGAGTTACATTACATGTTTTATCCTCGCTAGATGATAGGCCAGTCCTCGTTGGTGATCGAGAGATTTTTCTTTGGTAGAGTATTACGCTAGTTCGGTCAGATGTAGGACATGCCATAGGGTATGGCTTTATATGCCAGGGTTCAGGCAGAGAGATTGATGTGGGGTGCACAGGTTGACTACTAGTTAGCCTATCTTCAGATAGATCAGCTAGGATATGGAGTTTGGGACTTATTACCACAAGTTGATGATGCAGGGATGTCCGCAGAGTATAGAGAGTGGTTTATGCGACATCGGTTCATGAGGTTTATAGAGCCAGCAGAGCCTATTCCATATGTTGATGAGCTTTCTAATGATGATGGAGATGGAGATGATGGTGACAATGGCGGTAGACCACGTCAGTGTAGAGTGCAGAGACCTCCAAAAGTGCCACGGGTTCAGAGAGCAGGGCCTTGGATGAGAGGTGGACATGTGAGAGGCTGAGGTGGTGGCTTCAGACAACCTAGGTAGAGATTACTAGTTGCACAGGGACATCAGGGTTAGGCTCCTTTGAGAGTAGATGTTGATTGGGCTAGGCGGAGACATAGACAAGTGTAGGATGTTAGACAGGTTCCTGGGTAGATACCTCAGGTTGATCCACATGTTAGCACTACAAAGGTTATTCCATAGGTTCCTTTAGCTCCACAGGCACCACAGGATCCTCTGGTAGCATAGGCTCTAGTTATAGATCAGATAGTGCATGATGTGCAGGGGTTACAGGCTGGTATGACAACAGTGACAACCAGATTAGATCAGGTCACTACTATGCTGCAGTAGTTTTTGGCCACTCTGGCTCAGCTACCGACTAGTGTGATCACTAGTTAGGCACCTCTTGGTACATAGGATAGAGAAGATGATAGAGGTCCTGATGGCGCAGGTGGGTTAGGCACAGGTTTCGATGGATCAAGTGCCCCTACTGGGTGATGAGATAGTTATGGACCCAGGATTGTGTATCATATGTATTTGGAGATCTAGACTTTGATGTACCATTGTTTATTGATGTACCTTTGATGTACGGATTATGCTATAGACATTTGATGGACTTTTATCTGATGATGATCTTTGACTTCTCTTTTGATGATGTTTATGAGATTTCCTTTTTTGCATGTCTATATGTTTCTATGATGCATTTATTTCTATTGTGCAATGGATGCAAATGTCTTAGAGTAGGGCATAGATAAATGGATACAAATGATGCAATTTGACTCTATATGTTTTTTTGTTTTACAATGTATGGTGTATGCAATGCAATGAATGCAATACTTAGTGCTTAGGGTAAATGAAATGCGTCTATCTTTTTGCATTTTTGAATGTATGCAATTTAATTCATAAAATGTAGTTCTAAATGATGATATGAAAAATGATTAATGTATAATGTATTTTTTTTCTTGTTTTTCTCATGATATGAATGTATAATGAATAATGACTAATGATAATGAATGCAAAGGAAAATCTCATGTTGAATGACTGGAAACCATTAAATTGATGAAGTGTGATCAACCCTTCATCTACCCCCTTGAACTTGAAAAAATGCTAAAAAGACAAGACCTTTTGAGAACTAAGCATTTGAGAAGGCAAGCTAGAGAGAAAAATGCAATTAATCTAACATGAATGCAACTAATCGAACATGCGTGAAGCAACTAAACTAAACATGCAAGATGCAACTAAACTAAACATGCAGGATGCAACTAAATTAACATGCAGGATGCAGTGAAACTAATTGTCCTTGAGGTTTGTGAACGGAATGAAAACTAAGATATATTATCATCATAGAGCATTGTGGAACTAGGAGTCCATACAATCCTTACTGGTGCCACTGCGACCATAAGAAAATGAATATGACTTTCTCGTGTGTGGTAACCCCTTTTTGCAAAAGCAAGTACAACCCTCACTAGTTGGGAGACCAACTATGGGAGTATGAATACCGGGTTAATTGGATTCAATGTTGCAAGTGGATGTTGGTATTAAGATATGGAAAATCTAAATATCCAAGGTATCCTTTTGCATAAACAAACAAAGGTTAACCCCTCATTTTATATGAATGTCCTCTATGGTTTTTTGATGACCATGTCATTAGATTAATTCACATAAGTTAAAGAATCTCCCCCAAAATAGTCACTCAAAAGCGTAAGAAAACAACATGTCTCTTATCATTGCCAATCTTGTCGAAACATCATGGATTTAGCTAAAAAGACATGACTCGAAAAGTTAATGAAAAACTCACCAAAATTCCAAGTGTTTGTGAAATGTATCAAGATTTTCAAATAAGAATTCCAGACAATCTGATCATTTATGGTGTGTCAAATTTTAATCTTGATAAAATAGGTCAATGAGATTCAAGGATTACGATATGTGATCAAGTTTGTTTGGGTTTTGAACAATGATAGTCATTAAAGGTTTGAAAATGTTTCTCTTCTGAATCTGAAAATATGCTTACTACATGTGACCGAAATGTAGCACTATTGAATCAAATTGGTATCAAAAAAATCTATGATGTGTGCCCCCAAGTGATAAATGTGACCAATGTGATACGTAGGGAAACTGAATCTAGAATGTGACAAAATGCAGCTCTGAGACTTCATTAGGGCAATGCATGAATGACGGATGCAATGAGGATATGGACAAGTGAGATGAGGGAACCGCAATATGTACAAATGCAACTAGGAAACACCTAAGGGACAAAAGGTGCCTGTTTTCAGGTTTTCACCTCTTGGGATTATTTCTCATTTTTCCTTTTTTCCTCTTTTTTTTTCTACCAAGGTGCCTATTGCTAGGTTTTCACCAAGGTACTTTCTTCTCTTTTTCAAATGTTATTGGCTTTTTGAAATTTCTGAATTTTTTGTATTTTTGATCTTTTCTCCTTTTTTTTGGTATTTTTTAAATTTTCTCATGTACAAGGGTGATACTTGAATCATCTGATACTCTTCAACTTATACACTTTATTCTGAATCAGGTGTGGAACCTCTTAAGATGAATGTTATTGATAGGTTCTAGCAATTCCTCACCATCACAATCAGCCAATTTGTAGGTACCTGTCCCAAATGAAGAAACAATGAAAAAAGGACCAAGCCAATTTACTTCCCACTTTCCCTTCTTTTCTCTATCGGCCTAATTTTTAGGATTTTCCCTCAACACTAGATCTCCTATTTGAAAGCTTCTGGGCTTGATATGTTTGTTATAGTTCCTAGAAATTCAATTCTGATACACTTTCAAATGATCATAAGCTTGATTCTAATGTTCCTCCAACAATTCCAATTATTGAAGGCGGGCCACTCTATAATCCTCATCCATTATCAATCCATGCAATGAAACTCTAAGGGATGGTATTTCAACTTCTAAAGGGAGAACAACTTCAGCCCCATAAACCAAGGAAAAAGGTGTAGCTCCTGTCGAGGTTCGAATACTAGTCCTATAGGCCCATAATGCTGGATTTATTTGAAGATGCCAATCCTTTCCTGATTTTCCAAAGGATCTCTTAAGTATTTTTAGGATGTTCTTGTTAGTTTCTTCTGCTTGTCCATTACCTTGGGGATAGTAAATGGATGAAGAGTGATGGATAATGTGGAACGTATCACAAAGTTCATCAATATCTTTGTTCTTAGACTATTTTCCATTATCGGTGATGATAGCATGAGGGATGCCATATCTACAAATGATATGATTTAGGATAAACATGGAAATTTGTTTTCCTATTGCAGTTGATAAAGGAACGACTTCAACCCATTTGGTAAAGTATTCTATTGGTGTGATTATATACTTGTGTCCATTTGAAGAAGGTGGATAAATCATGCCAATTAGGTCAAAACCCCATTGATAGAATGGCCATGGTGTGACAAAAGGGTTTAATTCTTGTGCTGGTGCATGAATCAAGTTTCCATGGTATTGACATTTCTTGCAAACTTTAACATATTGGCAAGCGTCTCTTTCTAAGGTTTTCCAAAAGTACCCCATATGTAAGATTTTCTTAGCTAGGTTTAAACCATTTGAATGTGACCCACAAATCCCCTCGTGGACATCTTGTAAAGCTAATTTTGATTCCTCTTCCTCTAGACATCTAAGGAGTGTTTCGTCAAGACCCTTACGATACAATGTGTCAGAAAGGATAGTATAATGGGCTGCTTGTCTTATGAAGTTTCACTTTTGAGCATGGGTTTGGTCTATAGGGAAGGTTTGATTTTGGAGATAAGAATAGATTGGTCCATACCATGGAGATTCATGTCCATGTAAAAGGGCAACAATTTGGGTTTTAGGTAGGTCAAATTTTGGTTTCACCAATTCTTCCACCAAGAACTCATACTTTTCATTTTGATCGGGTAGCTACAATAAAGATACCAAAGTGGCCATTGCATCGGTTGCTCTATTCTTATCTCTTGGAATTTGTACAAAGGTAATCAAAGAAAAGTATTTCTTCCAGCTATCCACTAACTTCTTGTATGGTAATAATTTTTCATCCTTAGTATTGTATTCATCATTAACTTGATTAATGACTAGTTGAGAGTCACCATAGACCTGTAACCATGTGACATTCCATTCCAAAGCTATCTTGATGCCTATGACCAAAGCTTCATACTGTACTATGTTATTGATGCAAGGGAACAACAACTTGTAAGATTTTTGGATTGTGTAACCTTGTGGTGTAATCAAAATAATGCTTGCTCCACTGCCATTTTTGGTATATGATCCATCAAAGTATAAAGTCCATGTCTTTGCTTCGACATTGACAATTGCAGAATCTGGGAATTTGACTTGTATAGGATGTGTAGATTCTTGAGGATACTCAGCCAATTGAATGGCTATCACTTGACCCTTGATTGTTTTCCTATCAACATATTCCATGTCGAATTCACTAAGTACCATGACCCATTTTGCAATCCTTCCAGTTAAAGTTGTTTTGATGAGTAAGTATTTCAAGGGATCAATTTTAGCTGTAAGCTTCACCTTGTGTAACAACATGTAGTGTCCTAACTTTTGAGAGGAAAATACCACTGCTAGGAAAGCCCTTTCCATGAAACTGTAATTTAACTCATATTTGATCAAGGTTCTACTTAAATAGTAGATAGCTCTTTCTTTCCCTTCATTATCCTCTTGTGCCAATAAAACTCCTAAAGACTTTTCTGTATCTAAAATGTATAGTAATAAAGGTTTCCCTTGAATTGGTGACATTAAGATAGAAGGATTCATCAAGTATGTTTTCAACAATAAAAGGCTTTGTCACACTCCTCATCCCATGTGAAGATGGTGTCTTTATGTAGTAATCTGGTGAAAGAATGACATTTTTCTGCCAATTGAGAAATGAAACTTCTAATAGATTGAAGTCTTCCTTGAAGTGACCTCATTTGAGTAATATTCTTTGGAATGTCCATTTCCATTATTGCTTGTACCTTTTTAGGATCTACTTTGATGCCTTTTGCTGAAATAATGTATCCTAGGAGTTTTCCAGATTGTTCCCCAAAAGCACATTTCTTTGGGTTAAGTCTCACCTTCAATATTTCTAACCTTGTAAAAATCTTGTCAAGTATGGATAGATGATCTTTTCTTTCATGTGACTTAGCTAAAATGTCATCCACATAATCTTCCATAAAGGTTTGCATCATATCATGGAAAATGGTAGTCACGGCTCTTTGGTAAGTGGCTCCACCATTTTTGAGACCGAAGGGCATAACATTCCAACAAAAGGTACCCCATGGACATGTAAAAGTTGTCTTCTCTTGATCTTCAGGTGCTATGAAAATTTGATTATACCCATTGATTCCATCCATAAGTGAAAGCATAGAATGGCCTACCATGAGATCGACAATAACATCAATGCTAGGTAAGGGAAAGTCATCTTTTGGACAAGAAATTTTCAAATCTCTGAAATCTATGCAAACTCTTATTATTTTATCATGTTTGGTAACTGGTATGATATTGGAGATCCATTTGGCATATGCTATTACTCTTATAAATCCTTCTTTGAGCAATTTCTCCAATTTGGCTTTGACTAAAATAGCTATGTGTGGGTGCATTTTTCTCAACTTCTGCTTTACGGGCTTAGCCCCTAGTTCACATTTAAGTGATGCATAATGAACTTGGATCTAATCCGGGCATGTCAACATATGACCATGCAAATTTGATTTGTTTTTCTTGAAAGAATGCAATGAACTCTTCTCTTTCCAAAGGACTCAAAGATGTTGCTAAATGAATGAATTTAGGATCTTCTTCTATGCCAATGTTGACCTTTTCTATAGGTTCAATAAGTATAGGGGACCTTTCATCTTCATGAGCTGGCAAGGTGTCCAACCTTTCTCCCTTTGGTGCCAAAGTTGGGTTTTCACCTTCAGAAACATCCTTTATTTTTACTTTATTTGGGTCTAGCACTTCCACATGGTGGTTTTCACCACTAGACCTTCTCATTTTTTTGTATATTTTCTCTTCATTTTTTGGATTAAAAGGTTGAACACCTGCCCCTATCATCATGTCTAGAGTGAGTTCATTGGTGGAAGAATTTGGTTCAACCACATTGAGGTATAAGGCCATTGAATTTTCATTTGAGAAGTAGAGTAAGTCAGTTGACTCGGATAGATCCCAATCAATAAGTTCAGGATGTATGAGGGACAAAGAATCATTGAATGGGTTTTCTTTTAAAGGAGTTAAGGACATGAATTCATTAGACGGTTCGTACATTGTATCATCAAGGTCTATGACATGTGCCTCTTCTAGATGGTCTATGGAAGAAGGATCAAAATATTCTGCATCAGAGTCCTCTAATATTTCTATGGGAAAGAAATCATGTGGATTAAACACTAGGGTAGAATCTCCTACCCATGAAGGTACCCAAGGATCACCTACCAATTGAGTGAAAAGAGGTGCTTGTTCTATGTTGACTTGTTGAGGTTCACTTGTTGTTTGAGTTGAATTCAAACCTTGAGTCCTTTGTTCTTCATTCTCAACTTTAGGAGGAATTGCATAAGTGGGAATGGTATCAACCTCTATGTCATGACAAGATTCTTCAGACAAGGAATCTCTCTCATAGTCTCTATAATCATCTTCACTTTTAGAACCCACCATATGGATATGTGTACGGAAATCATGCATGGGACTTGAACTTTCTCCTTTATGTTGAAAACCTATGTTGGCTTTCTCTTCTTTGGCTCTCCAAACAGGTTCAATAGGTTCTAACAACCCTCTATGTAAAACTCCTAAGGGTCCTCTTCCCTTATAACCCATTTTCTTCATAATATCAAATCCTTTGCCATATTGATCAGTTTCTATATTGATATGTTGCACCCTTTCATTGGGATTGGCTGAATTATCATCCTCTTTATAGAGCCATTTTAATACCTCATCATCTTCTTTGTCTAATTATTGTTTGTCACATTCCCTCACAAAATGAGTATTGTACTTATGAGGTTGATGATCTTTGGATGGTTTCCCATGTGTTCTTGGAGATGTAGGTAAGTCAAAGAGGGAAACAAAATATTCCCCTACTCCCTTTGAGTTAATTTTACACTGTTTTTCAAATTGATGCATTAAGTTACTCATCTTTTCATAATGATCTTTCTTATTTTGTTCTCTTTCCTCCTTAGTGGGTTTAGAAGATTCCAATCTCAATGTTGAAGTCTGAACTGAATTATGCTTTGAATTTGAACCCTCATAAATCATCTTTTCTTTTCCCTTAGTCGATGTAGTTGAGTTATTTTGAATAGGGTTAGGAGTAGGTGTGACATTGGATGTTTGTTCTGAGTTTTCTTCTTTGGCTTGTTCCATGATAATATTAGTGATAACTCTTTCCCTATTATGAGGAATATACAATTCATGACTTGGCTTCAATGCATTACAATATTGGAATGGGTTTGAATCTCCTCCATTTGTGATCTCCTCCCCTAGGTATGGAAATTTCATGCATTAGTGATATGTAGAGGGTACTGCTTGCATTTCATGTATCAAAGGCCTTCCTAGTAAGATGTTGTAGGTCAATTTTATGTCAAGAACCTGACATATAGTGTCCTTTTTGATAGGTCCCACTTTAATTGGTAGAATGATCATACCCTTTGAAGATCTTTCCTCTTCATCATAAGCCTTAATAGTTATTTGCTTCTTTGGATCAATGGAAGATTCACATAAACCTAATGACTTGACAAGGTTTAAAGTGCAAATATTTAGACCAGCTCCACCATCTATGAGAACTCTCTTAACCCTATGTCTTTGGATTAATACCTCTATATGCAAGGGTAAGTTTTGAGGATGTGTGATAAACATGTCATCTTGTTTTGAAAAAGAAAGGCAATGAGGCGCTATGAGGTGTCCCACCATGTTCTGAAATTTGTCTTCTTCCAAGTTTATAGGAACCATGGTCTCCCATAAGGCCTTTTCCAAAATATCTTTGTGGTTAGGAGATAGTTTTAGCGATTCCAAAATTGATATTTGGGCAGGTATCTTTTGTAATTGGTCCACCAAACTATAAGGTTTTGTGGTTGGTGTTGTTTGTTTAGCCGCAATAGCTGGTGCCTTGGGACCAATAGTAATAGGAGTAACCCCTTGTAAGGTAACCTTTGAGGCTTGCCCCCTTGTGATGGAATTAGTGGATCCTTGAATAGGTTGGTCTTTAATCACAACAACATTGATGGTATTGTCATAAGTATGAGCAAAGTTGACATTATGACTACTTTTTACATTGTTTGCATTATTTCCTCCATTGTTGGAATTAGAAGATTCTCCCTTTTCATGCTTATAAAAAGGAGTTTTAAAGACTGTGTGATCATCATTGTTTTGAGGTCCATCCACCTTGATCACACCATTATCTATGAGATCTTGTACCACATGTTTGACACACAAGAAATCGTTGGTCTTATGTCCCCTATTTCGATGAAAGTCACAATGGTTGTTCTCATTCCACCAATTTGGTTTGATATGTGGTTCGTAAGGTTGAGCCTTTGGTAGGTCAATAAGTTTATTAGCAATAAGTGTCCTTAATGCATCTTCCAATGGTTCACCCAAAGTAGTGAAGGTCCTTTTGGGTGTAGGTGCAAAGAACGGTTTAGGCTTGGAAACCCCTTGATTATTCCCAAAGTTGTTATTAGTGTTGTTTTTGAAGGGTACCTTAGGTGTTTGATTCATGTTATTGGCTTGAGCTGAGTTTTGAGTGAGGTTAAAAGGGGTAGCTTTTAAAGTATTAGCCTCCACCACTCCATCGTTAACCACTCCTTTATTGTTGTTTTTATTCCTTGTCCAATATCGACTGTTGTTGCTATTGTTGTTATTGTTATTTTGGTTTTGGTTGTTGTTGGAGTTATTGGTGTTGTTGTTTTTGTTAGCTTTGTAGAGTTTGATTTCTCCACTTTTCACCAATACTTCTTCTGTTGTCACCCCATTCTCAATTAGGTCTTGGAATGATCTAGGGCACTGCAGCCTTAGGTGATCGTTCATTTTAGAATTCAAGCTATTCACAAAGATATCCATCTTTTCCTTTTCAGGTACACTTCGAGGGTATCTAGCAAATAGCGCCCTCCATCATTGTAGGAAAAGTAGGAATCCCTCTCCATCTCTTTGCTTGGTATTGTAGAGATTGAGCATTGTGACCTCATGTTTGATGTTATAAGAGTAGTGGGTTACAAATTTAGAGGCCAACTCTTCAAAGGTCCTAATACCGGAGGGTAATTTTGAAAACCACTCCATTGCCATGCCTCCCAAACTTCTAGGGAATAACCTCATAAGGTAATTTATATCATGCATGAACTCTAGACTTAGGGCATAAAATTCCCTTAAGTGATCTTGGGGATCAAACGTCCCTTCATATTTATCATATTTTGGATATATAACATTGGTTGGAAATGGTATCATGACTAAGGATTTGTCAAAAGGAAAAGGACACAAGGCTTCAATAGAAAAGGGTTTGGGAGCCCCACCTTGTTTTAGTGTGTCCAATTGTAGTTGAAAATGTTGAAATTGTTTGTTCATGATATCAATGGGGTTAGCCTCTGCCTCTTCTTTCTTAAGTTTGGCAAAATCATAGTCATGTGGAAGCTTAAGACCTGTTTGTGTTAGGTCTAGGAAGTATTTTTCTTTATCCTTTTCCAATACTTTGTCAACAAGTTTCATAAAGAATGGGCTTTGCATAGCCTCAGTTACTTTCTCATCAGTTAACTCTTCCTCATTTGGGTCCATATTACCCCCATTGTTGGTATTATTCATCCCCTGATTATTAGGGTCTATGTTCATTCCTCCGTTGATGTTGGTGTTGGATGATTTGTCATTAGGATCAATATTTCCTTGTTTGGTTAGGTCCTTGTTCATGTGATTGATCTGATCGGGATCGATATGTCAGAATGGAAAAGACATCCTTGGTTCTGTTGCTTTGATGGCTTCGTGCACAAGGTTTGCGGAGAAGGGATCACCCAGGAGGGTAGCTTTTGTGTAATGGGATCGAATGAAAACCAGCATTAACATATGTCGAAAAGAGGATCTCAAGTTTTCAAACTCACTAAGTGATCAATTTGAGTATAAATTGCAAAATGCCCACAAATGGTGGATTTTGATCAAGATCAGTATTCTCAGTGGTAGAATGTCGAAAAGGGTATCCAAAAAGAAAATTATCTTGTTCTGAAACTCTTGGCAGATACCCACTATTTGCCTTTTAAAGTTTTTAGGCGGCTCTTACCTGTGTGTATGCGACCTTTCACTAATAATACGCGGTCACTGGAAAATTTGTATGCGGCACTCTACAGTTAGTAGGCGGTGTTTCTTTGCTGCCAGGTGTATATGTAATGTTATTACGTGGATTTTCCTAGTTACCAGGCGCTCGTTTGATGTTTTTGCATGGTGTTTTATGTTGATTAAGCGGCCCAGCTTTGTTTGTAAGTGGAACTTTAATAATTGTACGCAGCATTTTGCTGATCAAAATGGATTTTGTCAATTTTAAAAGTGTTTTTAGGGTTTAAACTTTTAATGTTTTTTATCAGATTCATCAAACAGTATTCTTGCATGAAAATGAAATACAAACTCAACACCCACACAAGATTTGCATCATATCCCTAAAACCATACTAAAGTGTACGTTCTCAGATGTTTTAACATGGTTTATAGAAGAATATCTTCCAAGCAGTCTACCCTAGCCTCAACAAATTTGGCTGTTAAACATGGCTCTAAAAAATGTAGGTCCTCTAATTCATCGGGTCTCAACCTATTCTAATCTAAACCTTGTCAAGATCCTTTACCCCTTTGAGGGCTTCCCACACACACAAAGTATCATTTTGCGCAATCCCGAAGGACTACTAGAGGAAGTGAGGATGGCTTGCACAAGTTTTAGTCACTTTTTGATTAAGGAGAAGTGGATTATTTATAGTGGGTCAGATGATATTGCGGTAAAAGAAAGTATCTCCCACTTTGGGTCGTTCCCTCTCACCGTCCTCGTAAGGCAATTCTTGGGAGGCAGGCCCTTTAAAGCTCTATTTTAGCTAGCATGTTTATAAAAGTGAGAAATGAACTTAGTCCAACAAGTTTGGGAATTTGATTCACTAAAAGAGTGAAGAGCATATCCCTATTGTCTTCCTTTTGTTCCAAACACTTTAAACAAGTTTGTTAATTTTCAACCTCTTGACAAGGAGGTTCTTAGAATGGAAATGTGTGGTTCAATTTGCCTATCCTTGTCCTTCTACCAAATTGGCTTTGCACGTTTGGCTTTTTGATTCACTTCGAAAAGTGAAGAGCATATTCCTAATGCTTGTTCAATTTGGAGGATATAAAGGATTGTCTAATTATTCTAGATTCAATAAATGCCACAATTTAAACAAATTCAAGATTGATGAGTGAAATGCCTGATTTTGAAGCTAGCAAAAGGGCTAGGTGCATTTTTGAGTTTTTGCTTTTTTTTCTACTCACCTAGTGGCGATCGTTCCCACTCCATCTCCTCCAACAAAGTTAGTCAACACAAAGCACAACAAAGTGAAGAAAAACTTAAAAACCTTTACAAGACACAAAAAATCCTAAAAGCTTTTTCAAATGAAAGATTTATTAATGAAAGCTTTTAAAGAACATAAGATTGCAAAATTACTTAAAGAGTAGGAACTTTTCTCTTATAAGCAAAAAACACTTTGATATAATGATCGTACAAGTGTTCTTCTTCAAATAAGCTTTCTCGTAAATTTTCATTATGAACTTCTATATCATTTTTGGTCTTAGCTCTTACCTCCTTGCTAGGCCTTGTGATTCGCTTCTCTGGTTTCTGCACTTTGGGGTGATTTTTCATCTGCAGCAAAAGAAAACACAGAGAGTTAGAAAAGTGACAAAATCAACTGAAAATTGATTTGAAGCTAAATTTATTAAGCGACATTTAACAGCTAAACAACGACTATCAAATTTTAACAAGCGTCACTTTAAACTTTACAAGCAGCTTTTGCCTATTACTACGCGGCTCTTAAAATTTAACAGGTGGTAAAATAAAGATACTGAGCGACATCAAAATGATAAAGGACAGTCAGAAAGTGCTGGTAAGCAGCTTTTGAACATTAGCAGGCCGTGCACTTTATCTGACAGGTGTTCAAATTTATCTGACAGGCGGTCTGATTTGTCTGACAAGTGGCAACAGAGAAGAAGATGGAGATGAATCAGGCTTTTCAGGCGGTGTTTTGGCATTCGTAAGCAGTGCTTTGCATCATATACACGGCTCTTCTCTTATTTTTTGCAAGAATAAACATCAAAAACAAAGAAAACAGACCAAATGTCAAAATAAAATGTTAATACAGAGACTTAGAGCCCCACGGTGGGCGCCATTATGTGCGTAAGAAAATACACCTTCATGAAATTAAGATTAAAGCAAACAATTCTATGGAAAGATAATACAAAACTAATCTAAAGAATTGAAGCTAAATCTATATCATCTCATGGTTCTCTATCCAAGCTTTGTTAAGAGATCTCTCAGGCTTAATCTCTCTCAAGGACAATCCTA
>MU220300.1:1989-14697 GCA_018584345.1 Thuja plicata | reverse complement strand
GAGAGAGAGAGAGAGAGAGAGAGAGAGAGAGAGAGAGAGAGAGAGAGAGAGAGAGAGAGAGATTATAAGTATTCATGAAGTGTAATTCCACTTCTCTATCGATCCCTCTCCTCTTTATATATTTTACATAATTGATCCATCTATATATCTTCAGCGTACCCATTACACACCCACGGACAATTGTTAGTTATATTAACATTTAATAATTTCCAAAAAAAAACCCAGGAAATTGGAAAATTCATTCATCAGAAGGAGAGCCCTTTTTAATAGAGTTCAAGGAGTTTGAACTTATCTTCAAAGTTCTGAAAGAAGGCCATCACCAAAAACTATAGGCAGACTATAGAGCAAAACTTTTTATCAGGCAGCGAGAAAGGTTAGTTATTCATAATAACAATAACTTATTCTCTTGAAGGTGAATCATTACTTATGACCTTTTCTCCAATTCTTTACATTGTCTAAATACCTTTCATTTAATGTGCTTTGATTGTGTTGTCTTGTTATTTACACTTTAATGCACTTACTTTTATTATGTAAAGCTTCAGATATGCTTTCAAATCAAACACCCATCAACACAGAGGTACAAGGAGGATTTTCCACTTTCTATGGCTTTTGAATCAATTGATACAAGCCTAATAATTTAAATGTATTTCCCTATCGACGCACCCCTTGCACCCTCTTCTCGTGCAAGTGCTAGTAATAAAAATGAATAAAGTGGTTGTCTAATTACACCTTTCCCTACTGAAATATAATTTTTAACTCACTTGATATTTATTTAGGTAGACATACTTTGTTGAGAAATTCTCTTGAAGTATCATTTTCAATCATTGGTTTGATTTCCATAGACGCTTCTCCTTTAGAGTTGTCCCTTTTTAAGATTTTTATCCCAGCAATCATTGCAGAAGAATTTAACATTAACAATGTATTAGGTATTCTTTATCTGCCTAGATCAAATTTAACTTGAGAATTTCTGAGATTTTTGCAATGAGAAGAAAAAATGGAAAATTTGTTCTATTTTCTTTCACCCCGTTGAATAAGTTAGCTTCATGGACTTCATACAAAGATTAAGGATGTTTTCAGTTCCGATACCACCGTGTATTTATGCAGCTATTGGTATATATAGGGAGTATTTATATCTGCATATTCATAATTTTTCAGTGGACACTCTTACCTCTTTCTCTTTCTTAATGTATGCATGTCCGTTTAATGAACTCAAGGTTAATTTCCCCCATTTTTAATTTTTTTCTTGAAAAAAAAAACCAGCTACACTCATTTGATTTTTTTGTTTGTGTGGGGATATTTCAAAGAAAGTTAGGCTACAATCATTTTCTTTCTGTCTATGATTTGCTTCGCTCTTCGTACGAAGTCTAATGGACTCTCTGCATTAGCTACGTGGACAGGGATTTGTAACATCCTAATGCAATTTGCCCATGGTGCTCGACTGTTAAGTTTCAACATTTCTTTTATATCCTGCCGAAATCCACAATAAATTCAGGTTCACTCATATTCATTACATTTCAATAGTATTTCATCAATTAATAAAACATTTATCAGTATTCGTTTATTTGTGCATGTTTAGTTTATGTTTTTTTTAACTAGAGGACTTTTACATCTATGGTAGGTAGGTATTATTTTATTAGAGGAATATGTATTAGAAGAATTATGAAATTTTCTTGATGGCAGTAGGACATGGTTATAGGTAATACTTAAATCATTATTTTTAGAACTTTCTTCATATAAAAGTTCTTTTCATTTTCATTATGAGTACTCATAAGATGAAACAATAGTTTTAAACTCTAAGTCACATATAAAGAAATTCTTTTTTTTTTTATTCTTGTAAAAATCTGATGTAGTGTTTAGAAGCTTAGGATTTACTAACACCCTCTCTCCTAAGGAGTTCTAAATTTCTTCTCTAAAAAAACTTGATTTCGTCATGGTGCTCCAATGTTAAGTTTTAATAGTCATTTATATTCTATAAAGATTCACAATAAAATTAAGAAATCTTGTAATTGTTGGATAATGACAACTACTAAAAAAAAACGCTGCTTATAAAAAAAAATTACATTTTCTTAAAAAGATGGTCCATTATAGATATATCTATATCTATATCTATATACAATAGCTTTTGAAGGATTGTAATTATTGTTGTTTATAATATAAGCATGGGATGTTTCTTTGACATTTACATTATTTCTCTATTAGTTATTATCAATTAATGTATACTAAATAGTATTTAAATTTATGAATAATAGTACTATCAAGAATAAACCCTAGATTTCACCCCAGATGTTGAAATAGTATCACAATAAAAGAACTCTCATACAAATTTCTTTTCTAAAAAGGTGGAGAGAGACGGTGAGGTACCTTGAATCCTGACAGGCTCTTGTGTTCATGAATACAATCCATGTTACTCTTGACATTTCCATTTCCTTCCTGATCTTTTTCCACTTCTGTGAGGCAGAGATTCGAATGAAGGAAAGGCAATAGGAAGATTGGGATCATCTGCTCTGGTGACACAACAGAGTAGTAAGGACATTAAGGAAGTACCATCACCTAAGGAATGGTGCATGATTATAACTAATGTGGATCTGGCCTTGCTTGTTTTTTTTGTTAAGAATGTGAAACACCCACACGGGCCTAGACTTGTAAAGAGGGGTAAGTGTATATTACTGATGTTGTCTTTAAAAAATTCATCCTATTCAATTTAGCCTAGAAGAAACTCTCGAACAGTTACATGATCATCAATGTTTACTCCTGTTTCCACTCATTGTAGAACTCCATGTCTATTGTGTAACCAATTTTTTTATTATCCATTTTTTTATTAGTACTCTTATTCTTATATTAATACGATTAGTTAAGATTCCTGAAATGTGACTTTATTTACCCACATAATTAATGGATGATAATATTAAAATTTATTCAAAAGAACTATGTGCTATTTTGAACACTCATAAAATATGAAATATGAGCAGATAAAAATCAAGTAGGAAATACAACGTGAATCCTATTTAAATAATTTAGTTTAGTTTCTTGATCTATTGTATTTGGGCTATAGTCACGAGAATAATTCTTACATGTCCCATTTAGATTCTTGAAGAGACTCTATTTACCCACTTTTTAAAGTAAATGATAATATTGACATTTATCTATTAGAAATAATTGTGTAATTTGAAGGAAAAAAAAACCATTCAAACCATGCAGGGATAAAAATCAAATGGACAATAAAAGACGATCCCTATTAAATATTTCATTTCAATTAAGATCTATTTTATTTGAACTATAGTCACAAGTATAGAACATATCATCCTTAAAAATATCATATATGATTGATGGATTACATACTATATAACCCAGAACTTATTCCTAGTACTTTTATTCTTTTAATATAACATGTTGTGCTTAGATTTTTTTGTGTAACTCTATTTACAATGGGTATGCCAAAGATATATGGAAGTCTCTCTCTCTCTCTCTCTCTCTCTCTCTCTCTCTCTCTCTCTCTCTCTCTCTCTCTCTCTCTCACATTATTTCATTAACATAAAATAATATATATGAAATTAATCTATTAAAATTAAAATATCAAAAAAATATATACATACAAATACATCCAACACGTATTACAAGTAATAATAACAATAATTAAAAGTTAAAATCAATATTTTTAACAAAAATTAAATAAATTAACCATAAATATGGTTAAATGCTTAAATAAATTAAATTGTTAAAAAAAAAATGGATAAAAATGGTAGAGCCATTATAATTCAATTATATATAAATAAATTGCTTCGAAGAGGCTCAAGGAGGAAAGAAGCACAAAAGAAAACCTCATATCCTAGCCGTGAATAAAACATACAAAAAATTTAAATTGTTAAAATTAAAATGTTACTTTTAATAATAAATATTACTCCACTTTTGTTTATATATATATATATATATATATATATATATATATGAAAATTTAAATTTTTATATTAAAAGTTACTATTAAAAGCTATTAATAAGGTTTAAAGTTAATTATTAAAAAAAGATGAAAGAATATACATATTAGAGTTAAAATATGAAAATCCTAAAGGATCATAAGTTTGTCATTAGTATACAAGGAAAAAGTTCTTGAACCATCGGTTACATGATCACCGAGTGACAACATTCAGACAAGCATAGAGGTCACCGAAACAGAAAAGTGCAATGGTCATCGAAACAGACAAGTGCAATGGTCACCAAAAAATACAAGTGCAATGGTCACCGAAAATGTCTTAGCACTATGGTCACTGAAAATTAATGAACATCGATAGCACTATCACCGACAGACAGTTCACAAACATCATCGAGCACAGACAACAGATCATATCGAGCACCAGTCTATCGAGAGACAATTTTATTCCTGAGAAAAGTGGATCTGAGATACACGTCAGATAAAGAACTTCAGTTTTATAAATAGCTTTATGCTTAGTTATAAAACCATTTCTTCAGGATCAAGTATACCATATGTAATTGTTTTAATATTTTTAACTGATTGTAAACATGCAAACTAGGAGATAAAGGTCAAGTTGTAAACCTTGATCATAGAGTTTTTATTATAAAGTGTGAAACCAAAATAGGTCAAAACCTTTATATATATATATAGATGTATAATCATTCAAGAATATGATGATTGTAGCCGAAGTAGACATCCATGGATCAGACATAGAGTTTCATGCAGAAGGACACAAAAGGAAGAATTCAGTTGTGGAGAACTAGATTCAAGGCTACCGAGCAAAACAAAGGTATTATTCATCACAATTAGTTGAAACATAATTTTGTAAAGTTAATGGATCTGTAATCAACAATTCAAGATTACAAGCTATCAGGTCATAATTTTTTTTGTCTACTCTCTAATAATTGTAGAAAATAGAAGAAATCCATCAAGAAGGTGGACTTAACAGTCTTTATGTAAATCTCTTAACCGAGTGCACACTTAACAGTGTTGTTAAAATATCTTAACATAGTAGACTTAACAGGTCTAACATGTTACTCCTAATAGGGTAAGATGATGAGAAGTGATCACAACTTGTAGCCTTAATTGGCATCTTCCATTCTACATATAGAGAAGCTTTGTGGGTTTCATCCCCACCACAGTTTTTACCTTCTAACAGGGGTTTTCTGCGTTACTAATTCTTGTGTCATGTGTAACTAAGTTTCATGAATGTTTGTACGAATGATTACATGCAATTAAATATTACTAAGGGATAATTGATAAAAGTTTTAAGGGTACTGATTCAACCCTCCCCTCTTTGTACACACCCTACATTATTCCAACAATTGGTATTAGAGCTAGATCTCTTATTTGGAAAAGTTTAATCACTTTAGAGAAATAGATCATACAATGGAAAGGTATAAGATTGACAAAAATATTGAGAATCACAAGTTGCAGATACATATCTTCTTTGAGCAATACAAAGAAGCAAGAACAAAGATGAAAGAGCTATTGGCTAAAAGAAAAGTCACAACATCTTGCAATAATGAAACTGACTATCATGAAGAAGAGATACCTGATTTATCTGATTCATCTAGATCTACATTTGGTAATACATTTGACACATCTGAAGGAAGCATTACAAGTTTGAATGAAATCAATCAACATCTGACTGAAAAAGTAAAGATACTGCAAATCAATCAAGACACACAAATGGTAAAAATGATTGATGTTATGAATCAAGCTAGACAAGCTAAAAAAGAAAGAACATTAGCTATTGATGACAGGATGAAGATAACTGAAAAGATGCAAGAGAAATAATTAGAGATATAAAGACTAACAAAACATCACAATGAGATCACCAATCAAATAGTTCTTATGAGTCATGAGGCCAACCGAGTTAACATAGAGCTTAATGGAAAGTTGGAAGCTATTAGTGAACTAAGAGAAGAAAATGAGAAACTGAAGCATGAAGTAAGGATTCCACAATAGCATAATGATATGTTCAAGAGAGCTGTAGGAGGGAACAAAAAGAATGGATGATTTTCTAAATTGACAAAGAAGACTCAACAACAATATCAGTTTAGTGTATACCAAGCATGGAGAATCATCAAATCAATCTGATCAAAGGAATATCTAGACAAATTCAAAGAGAAAAGAAGTAGTCATGCAATCACTGTTGAAAACCAAGCCATACATCAAATGTCTACAGGAGAAAAGAAAAAGGTATTCCTAAATCTACTTCTGCATTCATAGGTAATTGTTATAACTGTAACAAGCATGGACACAAATTTCATGTATGCAGATCTAAGGTAAAGAAACCAAAAAAGAAATCCTACATGGAAAAATATTGTCCTACTTACAAAATGCTCGGGCACACATCTCATCAACGTAGGAAAAATAAAAAAAGAGCATGGAAATCTAAAGAGAAAGAAAATGCTTATCAACTAAGAAGAGTTGATAAATCATATGTTTGGGATTACAACACTTGGGTAAATTGCACAACTTATGGTAGATATGGACACATAGCTGCAAACTCTATGATGAAATGGATATGAAGATCAAGGAATTGGACAAACTGTAGAATGACATGCTTACACTGTCATAAGGTCAATTACTTAAGAAAGGAATGCAGAGACCGAGTGACAGAGTCAAGAACTTTTGCAAATAGAAATACTCTCAAAGACATCAGGAGAATGACAAATCAAATGTGGAGGAAAGCTTCAAACAATGATAATTCTAGACCAAGCAACAGAGTTGGTGACACCTCATCTAATGGATTAGGTGATTCTATCACCCCCACCTAAGTAATACAAGTAAGTTTAGAACTACACCATACAAAGCTATATTTTACATTAGTTCCAATATTCATTGATAATTTCCCAAATAATCATGAAAGGAGATGCACTATGGTATTACTTGTTATGATTTTGTGAATCTAATCTCTTCAGTCAATACACACCAAACATCATCAGTGTACATATAAAAGCTAAGTTGTTAATATAAACCGAGCATCATCGGTAAACACATAGAAGACAATCAAGTCTTCTCTACATACCAAGCACTATTGATGAACATGTGAAAAGTACAACTAAGTTGTCACTTACCCTGAGCGTTGTATACTCATTGAGGATGAAGTCTTTGGTATGATACCTAAGTGTCTTTGTTTCATCAACCGAGTGGTAGCTAAAGCTTTAAATGCACCACTTAGGTTATTTTATATAAATAGGGCAACAAAGAGCTCATTCAGTCACCAAGTGAAAAAGAGAAAATAGCAGAGTGAGGACAAGCGACAAAGAGTGACAGGTTTGTAGATCGATTCACAATAGATTCAAAGGATACTCTTATAGATTTCAAACTATCCACAATGAAGATCACGTAAGTAGAAAGACTTACCAAGCTCACAATTCATATTTTCAAAGAAGCCCTAATATTTCATGAACAATGGCTACTACCTCGCGAGTCTCAAAGATCAAGAACAAAAAGGACCAAAAGATCAACCTGATTAAGAACACAACCTATGAGGAGCCTAACTATAATTTTTTCCCTGAGGTTGCTTCACAACCCAATGACAAGGGATTCTAGGGTTTTTCTTTTTGAAGATATACGTGCATACATCCACTACAAGGTTACAGAGATCAGAGATCTAGATATTGAAGAAGCTTACTAGAAGCTCTACACAAATAGAAACCTTAAAGATGAACAAAAGCACATTGATGTGAAAGGGTTAACCAATGCCCTACTATTCCTGAGAGAGTTTAAGAATAAATAGATATGCATTGTACTTAGCTGGGTACATGATATAAAAATGTGGTTGGATGAACCAAAATATATCACAAAGGATATGATTCACGTTGTAACAGGTTATCCAATAACTGACAAGGCTAGAGCCCTAAAGCATCCTTCACGCCCTGAGATTGAAAAACTAACTAAGGAACAATGGGATGGAAGAGGATTGCAATTTAATACAATCACCGGCCCCAAGATGAAATTTGGTGCATGTGTGATTGGGTACAAAATATTCCAAGCCAACAGAATGAATAACATAGCATGTGGAGTTGTTTACACTGCTTATAAGATTGTGAAGAAGGGACTACAACTAGACTTATCTAAGATTCTACTGAAGAAATTGGAAGAGAATATGAGGACAATTAGGTCAGCCAGATCTAATTCATGTAATTTCGGTTCACTCCTTATGTGCACATTCTTCTACTTTCAAAAAAAATTCCCCTCTATCGGCAATGTCACTTCTGACACTACCTGACCAATAATTGCATAGATTAGTGAATTGATTAATTCACTAAGGGATAACTTCACATCTATCATGGATGAATATTTCACTACTTTCAAGGATAGAATGTAGAAGATAATGAGGATCCCTACACAACTGGTTGAATAGTACAAAGATGACATATGTTTTATAGTGGACACCGACACCACTCTAATCAAACCAACTATACCGAGAACAACATGGTTGCCACCATTGGACTATGAGATCAACATTGATTAGGATATAGAGGTAATTGAAGCATTACTAAATGAACCAATTGAAAAATCATTGGAAAGATTTGGAACATATGATGAGGCCCAGTCTAGAATCAAGACTGGCTTAGTAGTGAAAAATATCAACAGGAAGAAGACAAAAATAGTGAAACACTTGAGAAGAAACTGTCAGTTAATGATGAAGAATAGAAACAACAAGATGACACCCAGAGAAAGTCACTCATCGGTGAAGGTGAAGAGTCAAGAAACTCTAAGGCTACTGAATTAGATGGACCACCTACCAAGAAAGAAAAGGTTACAAATGTAACAACGATGTCAAGTACAAGAAGCAAAACAAAAAAAGAGGCAAAATCACCACCAACAAAGAAAGGTACTGTGAGGACTTATAAGAAAAGAAATCCTCAAACTGGGAAACAAGCACCAATACAAACAAGGAAATACATAAGAGGAAAGGAGGATAAGGATGAACTATTGAAGAAAAAGTGAACAAGGAATCCAAACTGAAAAGATGAAAGTTCCTGAAACAGTTGATGAAGTTACAGAATCAATCAACAACACAGGACGCATATCACATAGCAAGATTAGACATTGAAAATCCTTGTCTCCTAAGGATCAGAATAAGATAGAAGAGGCCATAATTAAGGCAATAGTTGCATACAAGTATGTCTCATTACAATTTAACAAGAATATTCCACAAGAGCTTAATGACAAAATATTAGGAAGATGGACATACACCTTGCACATAGAGAAACAAATGAGGTAAATATCTCTAGTTGCTTTCATGCCACCCGAGTCAACAGTTAAAGAGATTGATTCAACTATGAAGGAACATGCAAATAAATTTTTCAGAAAAAATGAGAGCATACAAAGTACTAGAGTGATTTAATGACAATTCTTGCTCACAACCCTATCTTCTCATAGGGTCTTCTATAGGCCAGTTCTCTAGCTTATTAGGGTTCTTTACAAATCCTAATTCATAAGGATTCCCTTCACATATCCTTCACCAGTTCAACTTGTCTACACCATCAAAGAAATCAACTCAACTTTCAATATGCTCCATGGAGGTCTTCTTTCACCTTCTACACTAAGTGATCCAGAATGATCAAGACCAATCACCAAGAGAGAGGAGGGCTTATAACAAGGCAATTGAATCCAATACAATGCCTTAAAAATCATAAATTGCAATGAAACACTAATCGAGTTCAAGAAATTACTTCAAACTCATCCAAACAAGGCTACAAGGAATTAGGCCTAATTGGACACCTTTTCCACATAACTCCAAAAATTTATTAACAATTTAGCAAAAAAATCACATTTCCTGACATCCTTTTCCAAAACACCTTATATTTATCTGTTCTCACTTCCGCAAATTGTCTGTACAGGGGTTTACTATAAACAAGCCTAAAATAAGGGGTTTCACAATTTGTAGAGAAAACCCATGAGGGTTTGTTCTTTCACCACAAAAGACTCATAACTAGAACTTCTCTTTGTACATGGAGCTTCTTCGCACTCATATCTGTATGCACCCTAAAATGGTCGCCTAGACTATAGGCCCCATTTATCATTTTATCAATTTATTGATTTCCTGAATCAATGCTTTGCAACATTTTCAATTCAAATCAGTTTTCTTGATCAAATTGTAATTAATTAAATTATTTCAATATTTCCTAAGGTTTGATCATTTTTATTTAATTAAAAGATTTAATCTCCCTTTTAATTAAATAAAATTCATATTATTTAATTAAATTAAATTCCTCCCATTTAGTTAAATAAAATTCTTCTAATTTATTTAATTAAAAGAAAACCCCTCTTTTAATTAAATAAATAAATAAAAATCCCCACTTAAAGCACTTTATTTGATGAAAAAGGAAATAAATTAAATAAAAATCCCTTTTCCTTCACATCTTTCTAAGAGGTGGGCTTTTTGCTTTTTAAATGAGCAAATTGGATCAACCAAGATTTAATCTCCACCATTGCTCATTTTTTTTTGCCTCTTAATCTCAACCGTTCACTTTCCTATATAAGGAAATCTCTCCTTGCTTTCATATATAATTTTTAGGTATTGTTATGCTGCAGGTTTGTAAAGCAATTTTGGAGGAGAATTTGAGCACTCAAGATTGGATATTGCAACTTCTATCTTCTTGTCTTCTTCTCCTTGCACCCATGGCTATTCATGTAGATTAGATTTATATTAGATTAAATTCATATCTTCTTCCATAGATTAAGCTTTCATATTTCCTTTCATAGAATAATCACGCATTGTTATCATTTAGACTAATTTATTTTCTTGCATTGCAATCATATAGAAATTTTTTCATTTTCATGCATTGAATCTCTCATTTCATTATGGACTTGCATAGGCACAACTAGGTCAATTTGAGGGCCTTCATCACACACCTTTGCACTCCATGACTAGGGAGCTATGAGTTGATATTTGAGGCCTCATTCTTGAGCAACCTTGAATGGAATGATTCATAGAAGTGTGACACATTTTCATCACACATTTTTTGTGCCCATTGTGGGGCATGATGCTCTGGATTTTCCTTCATTTTATTCAGATTTTTAGATTTTCTAATCATTACATGGTTATTTTATTAAAGTTTTTCAAGCCTAACCATTGTGCAGGATGAGTTGAAGACAAAACCTAGGGTTTTTTGAAAGATTTGATCATATCTCCCAAACGGCTTGAATTTTTGGTCTAAAATTGTTTTTGTAGGTTGGAATTGGGTCACAGGTGTCTTAGTTTGAAAATCAAAGTTTTTGTATCATTTTTCTGTGATTTATAATTTTTTTATGTTTTTTCATGAAAATTCATTTTTGTTCGTAAATAAGTGAATTTTTCAAAAAAATTTACATTTCTGGAAAGCTCTTTGAATTCTGTAGGGGGTATGTTCTCTATGTTTTTTTTTTTATGACAAATAATGGCTTAAAATCCAATTTTGAAAAACTAGTCTATTTTGATAAATAGGGTCCCTAGGGCACAAATCAGAAAATATTGCTAACAAATTTACATTTTTGGAAAGCTCTCTATTTTTTAATAGGGGTCTCTTCTTTGCATTTCTATTTTTAGCGCTAAAATCATAGAAAACAAATCAGATCTTGTTGACTAGGTCAAAAAACAAAATTTAAAAAAAAGGGCATTTAATGATTAGCTTGCACTTATTTTTCACATGGTTCAATGCATGATGTGAGTTTTCATTTAGATTATTTTCTGGTTATTATTGCTCCTAACAATTGATTTTTAGATCTAACCCTAGGGTTTGCATAAGTTGAATATACATTACATATCTTGTTTGCTTGTTTGCTTGTCTTGCTTGTTGAAGAGTTCATGGGGATTGCTTGGACTTGTGTGGATAAACAAAAAAACATTCGTGTTGCTTTGGATTTGAGGTATTTTTTTGCAACTCTATAATATTTGGATTTTGGAAATAATAATGAACATCTCATGTGTTTAGCTTGAGTGTTTCTTTCTTTCATAGATCACATTTCCAATTGGTGCTCTAAAAATGGACCTAGATTTGCTTTCAAGCATATATGTTTCACATAGTAATTAGGCCCTATGAACACTATTTTTGGTGATCTTGAGAGAGTGGGCTTCATTCGCTTGTCTTACATGCGAATCTCTTCGTGACGATAGATCCCCTTATAGGTAGGGAAGGATTTGTTATTATCTCACTTGGTTTGGTCTTCAAGTTTGATTGGTACTTTCTCTCTTGAGATTGGTGGTCATTGTTGTTGATTTACCTTGGGTGAGGTGATTTCAAATTAGTGGGTCAATTAATCTTTCTTACTATGTTTGGGTGAGGTGAAGAGGCTAGAGGATTATGCTCTTTTCCCTTTTGGGAGAATCAGAAAATTGGAACCCTTGAATCCAAACCAAGTCCCCATGTGGTCCATACTGTGAGTCTTACTTGTTAGAGAGGGTTAACCATAGTGGACACTCCCTTTATTGGGTCAACCACGTGGACGAAACCTCAAGCAGTAATAGCCATTTGATGGGGAGGTCACCTTACTCTCTGAGACTCCTACTCTTTTCTAGGAATCTCACCAGGAATCCTATTCAATTCAAGACTCTCTAGGCTCACCCTTGAGCCTCTTAGGGCTACTCTCAGACCCTAACCAGAAGGACTAGCTTATTCCCTCTTTCCTAGGTTCCCTACCCACCGAAATGTTTCACTCCTCATCTCATCTTACTCTCCATGACTGAATCAGATTAGTCATGCACCTTTCTCACTCTATCTCCTTTCCCTACAAGTTCC
>MU220298.1:2928-24301 GCA_018584345.1 Thuja plicata | reverse complement strand
ACTATGAATCAAATCAGGAAGCATGCACATAAAACTATCACTTTGAAGAAGTTCTATTGGTTTATCTGAGGGACTAATTGTAAAATAATAATGAAACTATTACACATGTGAAAGAAAAAGGACTTATCTTTATTGATTTCAAAAAAATAGTACATGCAGGTCCATGTTATGCATGTTGATTAAAAACTATCCAAATATGTGAAATTGTATTATATTGTATTTTGTTGTCTTTAAATTTTACATTATGTATATATATGTGTTTGAGTGGCTTTCACACCTCCTTAAGGTGAAAAGACACAACCCTTATTATAAAATATTTTGAAAAAACACTAAACTAACTAAAAAATAACTACCTAACTTTTGGATTTGGCTTTGGTCAAAAATCCAAAACACATGATGAAAAGATAAGAGTTTTTCTAGAGATAGGAAATTTGATTTCCCGAACTGGATCGGTTTTAGATTTTTAAAATTTGACCATCTTCAGCCTTTGTCGGCATCATCTTTGTAGCAGGTTGAAATTCCAGCATTTTCTGAAGGCTTGGATTAGTTAATTCTATTTATTTGTGTCATAAAGCTTCCTTCCTTTAACTTTTTTTGGTATGGTGAAAATTGCTTCTTGATAATGGATTGGGACTTCTAAATTCTCAAAATTTAGGGTACCACCACTCTCAACTGCATCATTTTCTTGAGGTGTATAAGGGACTATTTTAATCCTCCGAATACCATGTTCTACACAAAAGTGATCAAACTCAGAAGAGCAATACTCACCACCATTGTCCGTTAGTAAACATTTAATCTTCCTTCCAATTTGATTTTCCACCATAGCCTTAAAACTTTTAAATTTTGAAAATAATTTTGATTTCTTATTCAACATGTAAACCCAAACTTTTCGAGTGCAATCATCAAGAAAATAAACATAATAATTTGCATCACCGATAGAAGTTATCTCCGTAGGACCGAAAAAATCAAAATGAATAATCTTTAGGGGAGAATATTTCTTCTCATGACTAGTCTGCACAAAGCTAGTTTGATTTTTTTTTCCATAAAGACAATGTTCACATATCTGCAAATTAATAGATTTAAGACTCGGAAGTTGATCTCGTTGAAGCATAACTTGAAGACCCTTCTTGCTCATATGACCGAGCCTCTTATGCCAAAGTTTAGCGTTGCTATCCACAACCACCATGGATTCTCCCACTTCTCCATTACACTCTAAAGTGTATAAACTTCTATTTTTACGTCCTTTAGCTAAAATTAATTGACCTTTGGACACTCTCCAAGAAGCGAGCTCAAAATTGACATTACGGCCTTGTGTATATAACTGACTGACTGAAATTAGATTGCCCTTAAGTGAAGGAACATACCTAACATCTTTTAGAACCCGTTTACTTCCATTTTTCAGCGACAATAAAATATCCCCTTTTCTAAAAATATTACACTCTTTGTTATCCCCAAGAAAAACTTTACCAAACATACCTTCATTGTAATTTGTGAAAGCACTTCAGCATGGAGTAGCATGAAAAGATGCACCAAAATCGAGAACCCATGAGATCGAATCCATGTCACCGACTGCAAGTACTAAAGCTTCATCAGTCACAGCATGAGCACTGCCATTGATAACGTTATTTTGAGCCTTCTTGTAATTCTAACATTGCTTCGTTGTGTGCCCTGGTTTTCGACAAAACCAGCAAGTGCCATTTCTTCCTCTCAATTTTGAGTGATGATTTGATCTACCTTTTCCTTTATTATTATTTTTTCTTCCTCTCTCACGACTTCTACCTCTATTACTTGTGCTCACATCTGTGACAGCATCACTAGAAGAGGGTTCTTGGTGCTTCCTTTGCATGTCTTCACTAAGTAGTGTGGCTGCAACTTCAAAATTTTTTAGCTTTTGGCTGCTATTGAGGTGCTCACAGCCATTACTACGCCTTCCCAGCTATTCGGAAGTGAGAATAACAATAAGATTGCCTTTATTTCATCATCTAATGTGATACCAACCAAAATCAGCTGAGTAACTAATGTATTAAACTCATTGAGATGATTCGATATAACTCCTCCTATTATTTTTAGATTATATAACTTCTTCATTAGAAAAACCTTGTTCGAAGTTGAAGGTATTTCGTATAATGAAGATAACTTTTCAACCAGCTCTCTTGTTGTCTTCTCCGCTGAAAAATTAAACCGCACATTTCTTGAGAGAGCTAGAAAGATTGTTGCCCGTGCTTTCCAATCCATTTTCTCCCATTCTTCTGGTGTTAGATATCGTTGACCTTTTTCTTTACCAAGCAATGCAGGATGCAAATCCTGCTTGATAAGAAAAGACTCTATCTGCACTTTCCCTAGCCCAAAGTTTTTCTGAGAAAACTTTTTGATTTTCCATTTATTTGCCTCTTCCACGACGTCTGCAAATATTCACCGATTTCCAAAACATCAAATGAGCTTAACCAGCTCTCATACCAATTGTTGAGCTAATGAAAATGCTGAAGACAATATAAAAACTAGAATAAAAAAAATAGACAATGAATACAAGAGAAAATACAATATTTTGTAGTGGTTCATCCAGCTAATCTAGATTACATCCACTCTTCAAGTAGGGAATTATCTCTTATTCAAATAATCAACAATACAATTTACAACAACATCAATGACTTTGTTTATCCAATATCAGTCTTTCAATGGAAGAAGAAAAGTCTGAGAAGAGGAAGAGTTTGCAATGATTGGACTGCACAATTAGAGCCGTTACATATTCTCTATCAGAGCTGTTACATACACAACCTCTTTCATGTTCAAGCATATCTGGCCACATATTTTTATTGCTTGTATTTGCTAATGGGTGATATAGTCCTTTAATAATAAAATTTATTTTATTTTGCAAATGCATTTTTAGTTTTATTTGCAATGTTGTATTATAGTTTATGTGAGAGGGAAAATTATATTTTATAGGTTTATTAAGGATTAACAAATGAATTAATGAAATAATATAATTAAAATAATGATTATTTTAATGTTTATATTTTTCTTCCATTTTGTAAAAATATCAATACTAATTTAATTATCATTTTAAATATTGAGTAATTATCACGAATAATAATATTATTAGTGTGATGTGAGCTATAACATTTTCAATCTTAGAAAATGAAATAAAGAAAATATTAGAAATTATGATTTAAATAGTTTTATAATAATACTAATCAATTTATCTATTTATTTAAAATATTTTAAAAATTACCAATAGAGACTAATACATAGTAAAAGAAGATAATGAGTATTTATAAATTTATTTGCTTCATAAATTATAAAAAAAAATATTATATATGTAAATACATTCATTTTCAAATGTCATGTAAGTTGGATCATATTTAGATCTTTAATTTTTATTTGTTGAATTGGGTTCTTGTCTTTTAATTTGTAAATATCATTTAGAATTAAAATTTTGAAACTAGTTCAGTAAAATTCATTTCTAATATGTCATGACAAATTCCCTACTTAATCAATAAAAATTATTATAAATAGATAAAAAAAAATTTTACCTCAAAATTCATGATTAATATTTCAACTACAATTCATTACATATAATTTGAAAATTAAAAAAGTTAATATTAAGCATCAAACTTTGTAGACTTGTTGTAAGTTATAGTAAAAAAAAACATTATATTTTAATTTTCAATACTAGAACAATACATATAACATACTTATAAGTATTAGACGTGCCAACACCTTAGAAATGATTTTTTGACATGAGGAGAATATCCAAGAAGGCAATCTTATTCACAAGAAAAAAAAGATCTCAAAGGAGTTCATGTGGAAATAGAAGAAGACAGATATGTGTCAAGTTAGAAAATACTAAGCAAGATAAACAAGTGCCAACTTGCCACTATAGTACATTATAATAGAAATATAAGAATTATTTTAATTTTTTAATAATAATTATATTACAAAATATTATATAATTTAGAAATTTTARTATGTATATTATATGAAAATTTWAATAATTTAATATAGGTAATTTWWAAAAATACATATATARATAATATTATTAAATTTTTTATGTCATATGACATATAATTAAGTTATTTAAGATGTATATTGAATRAGTATTTTATTAATATTATTATTTAACTTTTAAAATTCATATAAAAAAATAATAGTAACTTTTAAGGAAATATAATAAATAATATATAAATATATAATAATTATTGAAATAAATTTGAATAAAATTTTAAAATAATTTATAATATCAATCACTATAATATTAATTTTTTTTAAAATTTTTTAAATAAGTATTTTGAATAAAATTATATTTAAAATATAATAAAAATAATGCACCTAATATATTCAATATATGTGTTTCAAATGTTTTAATTTTTTTAACATTGGTGTTGGGCAAATCTTGGGGAAAAAAATTCAATACTTCGAAAAAGGGGTCCTATAAGACCAAATCGATAGAAGATAATTTGAAAGTAGGAAATTATGAAATTAGAGGTTGGAAACTAGAAATAGAAAGATACAAAAAATTTTAATTTGTGTAATCCATTTTTTGTTAGATTTATCTATTGCTGGTGGATATTCTAAGTTTATACAAAAAAAACACTTAGATCAAATGAAAAATAGTCTAGGGAACAAGCTATTGAAGAGAAAATGGAGTCTTCAGATAAAAATCAAAGTTGGTTCTTGGATAGTTTTCCTCTTGGAAGAAAAATAGTTGGTTGGAAATCTTAGTTAAAAGGAAGTATAATGTAGTAGGAGAAATGCAGAAGTATTTTAGCTTATTACTATTAATTTTAGAAGTATTTAAGTTGGTTTGAAATTTTAGTTAAATATTTTTTTCTATTGCATATCATAAGAAGTATATAGAAATATTAAATCAAAGTTTGCAGATCACAACATTGGAGGCTGGAATTTAATCATCAGCTAGATCAAAAAGAGACTCAAAATTACAGTTGTAGGTTACGGTGGGAATACTATTAGAAACTAACTATCATAATCATAAGAACAAAAGGTATTCTCACTAGGGGGTCTTCATGATCAACATCATATGAATTCGAGTCTGGAGAGACATCATTGTAGCCTATTATCTCATGTCCTCTAGGCTCTGTCTCCCTTGTGTTATCTGTTTCATCACCAGCCAGTATTCCTTGGTTTTCTTGTTTCACCTACTGGAGGAACTCATTGAGGTAGTTATCAAATTTTGATCTAGCATACCTGGTATTATACCCATGAGCTATTTCATTCCTCTCAATAGTACCCTTCCCTTCCCTCAGAATCTAGACAAATTTTTATCTCCTTCAGCTTTATCACTGCAGTGACCTACAAGGAAACAACAATATAGATGAGTCTCCTAAGAGACTCAGTAATATTCTTGTCCTTCCTTGCCATCACATCATTATTTCTAGCCTTCCACAACAGAAGAGAGAATAGTCCAAAAAATATTGCAATACTTGCTGCTATTAATGTTCCATGAAATGATGTTCAAAGAATGAAAATGAGAATTGTAGGAAAGACCAAACATTTTCTAGATTTGAGAAGAAAATAAACATTCAAAGAATACATGGAAGACAGACTCAAGGTTCCTACAAATAGTGCAGAGATCGACATCACCCCCCGATTTCTTGAAAGGAAGTTTATGCAATAGATGTTTCCATAGAAAATAGGCAATCTTAGGTTCCACATGTCTTGTCCAAATTGAAGCAAAGTATAAGTTCCAGTCAGCAGGGGGAGCATCCAGGTACCATTTGGAGTTAGCATGGGTAAATATGTCAGGGTTGTGGGTCATCAAATGGTATAAGTATTTTCACTTGAGCATATGGAGAGGGGTATTGTCCGCCCAAGTAAGCTGGAATGATCATGTGGTAGGGGAGAAACACACATCCACACATCCTAGGGAATTGAGGGTAGCATATAGTATAGCATAGGTTTTCCCTTGTGTTAGGGGTATATTAAAGTCTGCAGCCAATTCTTCCCAAGGGATGAGTTTACCATTGAGTAGAACATATTGAAAGTGTCTGAAGCCTTTATCTGTCCACCTCTTAGCATAACAGCCTTAAAGTAATGCCAATGACTTGTTCTTATGCTTTAGGTTCCACCAAACTGACTTGCCACCAAAAATTATCCCATGCCTTTCTAATGGCTCCTTGTTACATAGGAACTTCCGGACCCAACTCCAACCCTTCCAGATGGCTTTGAAAATATTTGAGACTTGGACTGTAACCTTGTTCTCCATCCCAAGAAGGTATGAGAAACAAAACTTATCCCAGTGTTTGGAGTTACTAGGATGAGCCCTATGCAGGTTATTCCTAACGAAGATCTTGCACGGTTCCTCTCACATGGGGGCCTTAGGGATCCACTTAGAAGAAAGGGCTATGCCTTAGGTTCTGAGATATTTTATCCCTAATCCTCCCCAGGTCTTCTCTCTGGTGCACCATTCTCATGAGACTACATACATTTTCCTACTTCCTTTACCATTTGACCATAGAAATTGCCTAACAATATTCTGAATAATTTTGAACTGATTTTATTTAAAGAGCCAGGCTAAGAAAGAGTAGATGGGGTAAAGAACCTTCTAAAACACCTGAAATCTACCTGTGAAGGACAAGAGGTTGTTTTCCCATTTACTCAACTTTTGGAGGACCCTATCTTTGACGCAGTTCCACATGTCATTAATATTGGGGTCCACTACAAATGGAATACCTAGATATCTAAAAATGTGATTAGGACCTTCCCACTCCAGATCAAATATTCTCCACCATCCTAGTGGCTATTGGTCCTAGTCCCACATAGTAAATTTAGAAATTGAAATCTTGTTGCATGAAGCTAGACATAATAAGTCTAATTTGGTCATCAGTCGGTCCATATTTTCTTCCTCAAGGCTCATGAGGATTTTTGTATCATCAAAAAATTAGATATTAGTTACATCTTGTTCATTGGGTGGAAAAATACCTTTGACTCTAGGGGATATGGAATCATCCCTAAGGAGGTAATGGAGGGAATTTGTAGCTATGACAAAGAGAGATGGGGCAAGGGGGCATCCCTACCTGATGGAACTGGTGAGTTCAAAGAATTCTAATCTTACCCCATTGACTTCAACAACTTCCTTAGCACCAAGGAGCAAGGTAGAAACCATGTTATGTAAGGCCGGTGGAAACCCAATACTATCTAGCACAGCTAGGATAAACTTCCATTCTATTTGGTCATATGCTCTTTCATAGTCAACGAGAAACATAGAGTTGTGCTTCCCAAAAGGTTTGGCCCATTCCATAGCTTTCCAATAGGTTATAAGATTCTCTAGGATGTATCTTCCCTTAACAAAGTCGGTCTGAGTGTTGTTCACTACTTTAGGGAGAAGATTCACAATCTAGAGGGAAAGAGCTTTGGAAAGAATCTTGTACCCAACATTAAGTAGGGTGATAGGTCTCCAATTCTTGATAAGAAGTATGTCTCCCTCTTTAGGAATAAATTTGATTAAACCTACATTAATCGTAGGTACCAAAGTACCAATTTCAATTGCCTCCCTGAAAGTCATGAGAAGGTTGTGGCAAATCCAATCTATGTTGGCTTTCTAAAACTCCACTATTAGTCCATCTGGTCTAGGGGCCTTTTCATTGGCCATACTCAAAATTGAAACCTTGATTTCATTGACTGAGAGATCCCTCCCTAACATAGCTGCTTCTTTATCATTTATCTTCTTAGGAATGATCCCCCTGATTTTCTGCTTGGTTAAATCCATGGAACTATTATCTTCAGAGGTGAACAAGTTGCAAATTTTTTTTTGAGAAAGTATTCACTACGTCTTGTTGTGATTTAATGTTAACTCCTTGCTCCCTAATATAGAAAATCCTATCTCTTGCCTCCTCCTCCTTTAGGGTGTGGAAAAAATACTTTGAGCCTCTGTCCCCTAGATTAAGCCAGTTAACCCTTCAAACCTAACTCTTGCACCCTTGGTTTTAATCAATTGGAAGTTCCCGAGGGAGTCCCTACATAACATGACTTTGTCTAGTAGGATGGGGTCCTCGGGATAGTTTTGTATTTGTAGTCCTGTATCTTGGAGATCCTAAATGAATTTGAATTCTTTCCTCCTTGCATCCTTAGATTTTTTATTACCCATAATTCAGAGCATGGTCTTCCAAGAATTTGTGGTTTGATTCCACCTGTCAATTTATGAGCCATGGTTTACAATGTCCTTATTAAACCACACAATGATCTTGATGGCTTCCTGCACATCTAGATCATTAAGGAGGGAGGAGTTAAGAGAAAAATCCTAGTAGGTGAGTCAAGTATATAAGAGATGAGGTGAATACTTGCGAGGATAGGGTGGTGATTCAATAAGGTAAAAGGGTGGACTTTGACACAATTTTCCATTGATGCGGGGGGACAACTGAAGAGTTGTTTATTTAAATAGATTCTATCAAGCTTGGAGTAGATCCTCTTCTCACCTCTTTGGAAGTTGGACCATGTGAACCAAATCCCTTTAGACTCACTTCCTCTCTACTAGATGATCAAAAAGATTTATCTTAGAAAACATTCTATTCAAAAACACCATCTCATTGCCCTTCCATTCAAATCTCAAGGCTCTTGTTTTGTCTTGAGGCATCTCAATCATATTGAAGTTCCCTGCTATAATCCAAGGAATATTATCCATCTCATAAATCCATTTCCACAGGCCTATTCTGGCATTATGGTCATTTTGAGCATATATAGAGCAAACACCAAAGATGATATCTCCCTCCTTAAAAGTAACCCAGACTGCCCTGTTGCAAGGAGAGAATCCCCATTTTTGGATGGACCTCCTCCACTTGGGAGCTATCAAAATTGTAGTCCCTCCTTTCCCCTTCTGGTGTCTAGTGGATTAGGAACATGCATCTTTCTAGATGCATTTTAGTGCTATGTATAGTGAAAATCCAATTGCTTTGATCTCTTGCAACATAAGAATATATATCTCCTTTTTCATATTAAGAAACCTTTCAATAACATATTTCCTATTAGAGGGCTCTAAGCCCGTGACATTCCAGGATGTAAGGTTTAAAACCATGGTATCAGTTACTTGTCAATTTACATAGGATCTTTAAAGCTCTTGAAACATTGGGGGATCTCTTTCTTTTGGGATTTGTAGGTCTTTGGGTTTCCTTTTGTATTGGGGTGTCTACCTCTCTTCCTTTCGAAGATGACCCCTTTAATACCCTCCAGCGAGGGCTTCCTCATAGGCTTCCTATATTTCTTACGCTTCTTACCATCTCCTGAGGTGAAGATGAATGAGTCTGTTGTATCTCTATTGGAATCATGTTGTTGTCTTCTGAATTCTCCCTCCTCAAGGTCCAGTTCCTCCTTTTTCCCTACCTCTAATTCTGCCATACCTGTAGTTAAGGTTGGTAACTCTTTGTCATCCTTCCTCTTTGGAACTTCTTTCCATTGGTCTAATGGGTGAGGGAGGGGAGGGTGTGGGGATAAACACCACTAAGAAATAATTTACTGTATCACCCAGGTCTTGGGAAGGGGCCAATCCTCCTTCACCATGCCTACTGCTATGTTCATTAGATGTTAATGCAGAAGAGGAACCATGTGGGAGAGAAGGAGCACTAGGGATACCAACCTTCTCTATGGGTAACCCAAGGGTTGTAGGTAGGTCAGAAGAAGCCCCTTGACTGGGAGGGAGAATAGAGTAAATTTTCCATTTAGGTTTAGGTATGGATGATGGATCTCACTTTGTCAACCTTAAATTGTAATCTCTCCAGAGAAATTTGATGTGCATTTTATAACCTTTGCTTTGGAAAGGGAGGGTTTAGATTGGCCACCAAATCAAATTTTAGGTCTTTGGCACTTGGGAGCTCTCAAAATTCTTTAGGGAATTCCAAGTTAAGTTCAGGGGGGAAGCTATTTATCAAAATTCCCTTTTAGTTTATCCAAGGTGGTAGAGAGTTTAGTAGAGTCTTGCATCTAGGTCTGGGGGTAATGCTCTGTATCGGGGGAGTGCTCTACTGGGGAGTAATGCTCTCTTGCATACTTGGTAGATCATTAGCCACTTGGGAGTTGGATTGAGAGGTAACCTAGAGTGTAGCAATAGTTTTTTGTAGCACTAAAGATGACAGGGGTATACTTGAAGTGCGGGGATTAACAAAATAAGGGTTGCATTTTTTTTCAAAATGGGGCAATATTATTTCTTATGCCCTTCCTTTCGGCAAAGGTAGAAAATATTAATGCCACGTAGAAAGGTAAAGGGGAAATTAATGGGAGAATCACCAAGCTCAAATTGTAGGGCTTCCAGGAAGCCAATGCCTGGTTTGATGGAGATGAGCACCTGAACATTGGTGTGGGTAATCAAGGAATTAGACTAGTCTACTTTCAACACTCTACCTATTGGTTCAAGAGCCTGTGAAATAAGATTCAACAAAAAGGGAGGGAGGTTCCCAATCACCACCCATCTAGGGCTAGATAGAGCCAAAACCTCTCTATGTAAGGCCTCTAAGGACTAGGGGATGGCTCTAAATTTGTAGGGCCCAACATTCCAAAATTGCCTATCAATAATTGCTTTCTGAGACTTCGGGTCCCAAAAAAACATAAAAAATAAACCCTTTTGAATCATTCTACAATAAAAGAAATGGAATCCTAACTTCTGACTCCAAACTCTTTGAAACCATTCATTCAGGAAATTCCGAGAGGGTAATTTAACAACATTAATAGCAACAAAGAAAATTGTAGTTTCTCTAAGCCTAGTCTTCTCTAGTTCTATTGTAAAATTCATTTGGGGGTTTGGCTTGATAACGATCCTGGGAGTTGGCAAAATCTTACCTCTCATTCCTGCTATTGTATTTTGTCCTTGAGAAGTGCCTGAGATGAATTGCACTTGTTATGGGAGCTTCCTCTTATTTTGGATGATTTTTTTAAATTATTTCGGTTTGTCTTGTCCTTTTCGCTCTCCATTTCCAGCAACGTCTTGGCTGCTTCTCTACTGAGACAAGATTTCTCCTCTAACCGCATTCTGATCAATAATTGATGAAATATAACTGATTGAATGTTTAAAGATGATAAGTTGATGATTGCCAAGCTGCAAAAGTGAATGCAAGACATTAAATCGGTTAATGTATTGTATTGTCATTGATGTCAACTTTATATGGTTTGATTGTTCATACACATATTGTTATAACCTTGAAGATCTGAAGAGAAAAATTTTATGTGGTTAGTAAAACATAAAAGGTTTGTATACACCAAGTGACAGTGAACACCAAGCAGTTCACAGTGTATACTGAGCACAGTAGTAACTGAGCAAGTGTTACCGAGCAAGAGTTAATGACCAAGAATAATTGGAATTAATGACCGAGCATAACTGAAGTTGATGACCGAGAATAACTAAAGTTGATGACCGAGCATAACTGGAGTTAAAGAAAAAATAATTTCATAGCTGGAAAAGCTACAATTCGGGGATTGATTGATTGATTGTTTTATTATCAACCACCAGTTAAGCTAAAGCAAGGAAGGAGATTAAAATCAGGTTTTACTCACAGTTATCAAGGAGAGATTTACAGAATAAAACTAAAGGAGAGCTTTACGGGATAAAGAAAATCGTGGCAAGTTTTATGAATCAAGGAGATATCTATGACAAAAACAAGGATATTGAGTGACTAATCATGTCTATATAAAGATTATGAATAATTCATTATCAAAGTGAGGAATGCTGAGTATATTTTGTGTGAAGATAGAACTCTTCATGCAGATCTGATCATATAGGTTGAATAACAGAGCCAAGGAATTTTGCAGACACTGATAAATAGAGGACAAAGCATTCACTGAGCAGAGTAAAGAAAGAAAGCAAAGGAACTGAAGAATATATTGATTAGAGAAGTATTATTGGACTAACAATTCTGAATATTTGCAAATCAAAGTTGTATTTTGAACAAATCATTTACTGTAGATCAGTCTAACCATTGATTTAGAAAACTTCTTAAATGAGTGGGATTTAATAGTCTTTATTCTATTGAGATACTCAAGAGTATCAAAAGGTTTTCTTGTTGACAACATAGTGAGTGCTAGTTCAAAAGACAAACCGTTGGTTTTAAATTCTCTAACAAGGTCACACTTAATAGTGTGTATTGTAACCTTTAACATAGTTGGCTCTTCACCGAGCTGAATTCAAAAGAGTGAAAATAATTTGGGTTACCGGTCCTAGGTATATTTTCCCATATTGGGTTTCCACGTTAAAATCTATGTGTCAAATGTGTATATGTTTCATTGCATTGGTGTTTTGTTTTATACATTATTGAAACTGGATTGGTCGGTTAACACTAAGTTTATTTCCTGCTACTAGGTAAAGTCTAGAAAAGATAAACAGTATATGTTACTGAGCAGTTTATATTTGTTAAGATTATTTATGGCATACATCTTGAAGAAATTTAGACTGTAAGATAACTGAAGGTATTATATTTGAGAGATAAGTTTTTGGTAGGATCTTTTGGAATCATTTCTAAGGTCAATGATTCACCCCCCTCTCATTTATTCTAACAATTGGTATCAGAGCTCTGGTGCTTGGAATAAAAGTTTAAAGGGAATTAAGCTAAAGATCACAAGATGAGTAAAAGGGATGTGCCTAAGTTGAACAAGGACAACTTTGCATCATGGAAAAGTAGGATAAGACTTCATCTATCTGGTATTGGAAATGACATTACACAACACTTGGATACTGAATATGTTGCATGTACTAGACCTCTAATTGTTGATCAAATGGGAGAGAAACATGAACACAATCCTATGATTATATAACTTGCTTCTTCACTAACCGATGCTGAATTTGAAGATGTGAAATCATGCACCTTTGCAAATAAAATGTGGGACAAAATCAAGCTAGTACATGGAGGAGATGCCAATGTGCTGAGAGCTAAAGCTGAAATCCTAAGAGGAAAGTTTAATGACCTGAGAATGAAAGAAGGAGAGAACATCACTCAGTATAGTGGCAGAATCAAAGAATTTGTTAATGCTATCCATGGAGTAGGAGGAGTACTTGATGAATAAATAGTTGTAAGTAAAATTATGAGAACCTTACTTCTTTTTTATGCTATTAGAGTATCTGCAATTCAAGAAATGAGAGTATTAGCTAGTAACAATGTTACTCTTGATAGTTTGATTGGTAGACTTATTTAATTTGAGATGAACAACTATGACAATAGTGTATTTCCTACTATTGAGTCTGCATTCAAGTCTTCTCTGAAAATAAGCAAATCTAGTAGCAAACACAGTATGAGAAATGGTAGTGATGAGAAAGAACTTGATAAACGTGAATCACTTATCGATAGGAGATTACATAGAGGTAAAGGAAGATATATAGGTAAATTACCATTGGTCTATTTTAATTGCAAATAAATTGGACATTTTGCTGCTAGATACCCTAACAAGAGAAAGGATGAAAGAGACTGATATATCTTATGAAAACAACTATGACAAAAGTGATGACCAAGACTACAGATGCAACTGACACTCTAACATAAGAGATAACTGAGATTCCAAGGAAAAAGTCAAGAAGGCTTGTTACCTGGTTGAGAGGAGAGTTGAAAATTTTAATCTTGATTCTAATGAAGATATTGAGGTAGTATTTGTTTCTATGAAGGATAATTTAGATGAAGAAGAAAGGTATGGTGAAGCATCACTCATATCTAAACTTAGAAAAAAAGATGTATGGATTATTGATAGTGCTTTTACTATCACATGACTGGAGATAAAGAAAGTTTTGAAACTTTTGAATATTATAATGGTGGATCAGTTAGGATGGGTAATGACTCATGTTTCCTAGTTGAAAGAAAATGTACCATCATGTTGAATAATCTGATTAGATGTGAAAATGCATATTGGGTGAAAGGACTTAACTATAATTTGTTGAGTGTTTCACAACTAAACACCACAGGACACCAAGTTGCATTTGAGAACAAAAAGGCAATGATCTATAATGGAACAGGAAAGTTGATTGGTACTGGTGAACAAACAAAATGTAATCTATTCTATCTTGATATTGAGATCACTTGTTTATTGACTAGAAATGAAGATGTTTGGTTGTGGCATAAAAGGTTATGTCATGTGAATTTTGACAACATGGTTGAGATATGTAAGAAAAGAAAAGTATGAGGCTTACCAAGTATTTCAAAGCCAGACCATGTTATGTGCAAGAATTGTCAAATATGAAAATGACAAAGTCTAGTTTCAAGGGAAAAACCTACTCATCTAATGCTATTCTAGAATTAGTCCATACTGAATTATGTGGAAAAATGAGAACAAAGAGCTATTATGGCAATAGATACTTTATTCTATTTGTTGATGACTATTCTAAGATGATGACCGTCATGTTCTTAAAAGTGAAATCTAAAGCATTTAAGATGTTGAAATGGTATAAAGCTAAAGTTAAAAAACAAAGTGGAAAAGAACTGAAATGTTTAAGAGCAGATAGAGGAGGAGAATTTATTTCTGATGAATTCACTAACTTTTGTAATGAGCATGGGATTACAAGATATGTTTCTACACCAAGAAAACCATAAAAAAATGACATTGATGAAAAGAGGAATAGATCAATTGTTGATTGTGCCAGAACACTGATGATTGAAAAAGGCATCACACAAACATTTTGGAGAGAAGCTGTAAGTACTACTGTCTATACACTGAACCGAGTTCAATTGAAGAAAGACACAAATAAGACACCTTATGAGCTATTGTATGGATACACACCAAATGTGAGTTACTTTAGAATTGTTGGAAGTCAACATTATATACTAAAAGATGATAGAAATGGGAAACTTGACTCTAAAAGTGATGAAAGAATATTTCTAGGATATCCTACTAAAAGAAAAGCTTATAAATGTCTGAACAAATCTTCTAACAAAATCATTGAGAGTATAAATGTTTTTGATTAAAAAAGAAGCCAAGACAAGGGGGCTGACCCAAACAGTCATAGCTAGCATGAGAAGTGCGGGCTACCGACAGAAAACTAGCACAACACGGGGGTCAAAGCACCCTCACCCAATACCCTTTTTCAACATCAAAAACCAGAAAATAAAACTAACATGCCCAAAATCCACCATGGAGCTGGTAACTAGCCTGCACTTCCTAACATACCCCAGCTTCACCTTAAAGCTGGTAACTAGTCTATGAAAGTAATTATCCAAGTAATTAAAATTAAAGCATGAATTACGATTAACAGTAAAGCAGGAATTAAATCTAAACCAGTAGCAAGAGTAATCCCTAACAGACCCCAGCTTCACCTTGAAGCTGGTAATTAGTCTGTGAAAGTAAGTTTAAAAGTAATTAACATAGAAGAAGGAATTACTTTTAACAGTAAGGGAATTAAGTCTAAACCCAAAGTAAAAGTTCAGCAGAATCACAACAAGGCCCTCAATGGCCAGCCAACAGAAATCAACAACAAAGAAAAGCATGGAAAAAGGAGAAGGTTAATTGGGGTTTTTACCCCCATTGTCTAGCAACAGCTTGAGCCAATCCTCCGCAAGGAATTGGAACAACTTCTCATTCTTGTGTTCTTCCTCCTGGGTAGACCCCTTCGACATTTGCAAAAGCTGGAGAGTGGTAGCTGCCGAGTGCATAATCTTTACCGCAAACCCAGCTACCTTGTTGAAGATTTCACCCAAATTTTTTATTTCCTCCTTGACCTCCCTCAGATCCTTTTTAGAGACCGAGTCCAGGGAGAAAGCCTGAAGAGTTTTAATATCCTTATGGATTTGGGCTATTTCATTCACCATGGTCCAAAAACTCTTAGTCGCCATTTCTTTAACCTCTAGGGTCTCAATTTTGGTTTTATCCCCCCCCTTGGGTTCCTCCTCCATCACCTGGGGGTTTGCAGACAACGGGGATGTGTATTGTGAGTCCTCAGTCTTATCTTCAAATGACTTCTTCTTGGAAAGGTCCATGGTGGGTATAGTGAAGCTGGTCGAAACTTAGGGAGAGTCGTGGCTCTTCTTATCCCCATCTTGATCTTGAGGGTCTTTGCCTTTTTCTTTTTACTTGATCTTTCTTTTCTTCCCATTTTTAGTGTTTCCACTAGTGCTATTTTTTTAACCTCCTCCTTCTCTGACTCTTCTCCTTCCTCCTCATCTTCAATGTAACGTTTCCTAACCACTTTCTTCTTGAATAGGGTTTTAGCAATTATGTGGGACCTCCTTCTTCTCTCATTATCTTCCTCGTCCTCCTCAGACTCAATAGTGATTTGGGTGCCACCTGTGGACCCCTCATTTACCTTCTTAGATTTTTCAGGGTTTTGGAGGAAGACGAGGGGTTAGAAGCGCCTGTCACCTCCATAGGGCCCTTCACAGTCGGCGTGGTAATACCCTGTAAAGACACAATTCTGGGGAGACACAGGGTAAGGTGGAAATTATAAAGGTGGAGGATAAGCCCTTGATGGAGGATGCAATAATTTTGCTTGAATTTTAAATTTTCTCTCACATCCAAAACCGTGGATTCAAGAGAGTTAAGAAGGTAAAATGGGAAGGATATTGTATCATTGTACCTAAAGTGATTATGTAGGGGAAAGTGGTAGTTGTAGCAAGTGCCAAAATGGCCTTCCACGGTAATATACTTCATGATAATGAGGCAAACATCATTCCATGGGCTAGGAAACTACTCCCTTTTAAATCCTCCACAGATTGGAACTGGAACCTCCATTGTCTTGAAGAATCTCGCCTTGCCAGAGTCATCGCGGCTCTTCATAATATTTTTCCACTTCTTCCCCTCTGTGGAAAACCCCGTAGCCTGGGCCATAACTTCTTCATTTACCTTGAAGTAATACCATTAATAGTAACTTTGTGCTTAGTCCATGTTTTAACCAGCTGCATGGAGATAATTTCATCACATCCTCCCTTCCATGAAGGGGTAAAACCCACCCTCCTTTAGATAGGTTACTGCACATTGGTTTTTGAGGAAACCTGCTTCAATCCTAGGGGGTTCCAACCTCACCATATCGCCGCTCGTATCAAAGAAAATATTAAAGTAGATGAATTTGCTGAGAAAAATGATGAGGAAAGCATAAAGGAACCTGAAGATTACAATATATTTGTCTACATTAAAGAACCTAAGACCTTTCCCAAGCAATAGAACAATGAAACTGAGCAACATAATGCACACATTGAGAATTAGGAAAATGCTTACGACGCTGAACCGAGTGATGAAGATCAAAATAAAGAACAAAGATCTTAGTCTGTACTTGCTAAATATGCCAGAAGACACCATCGAAAGCCCTAGATCATTGGGGACAAAAGAGTAGGAATGAGAACATGAACTAAGTCACTTAACAATAGATGTTTGATTTGTGATTTTGAGACTAAATATGTTAATGTTGCACTTGAGAATCAAGAATAAGTTAGTGAGATGAATTAAGAGATTGAATAGATTGAGAAGAAGAAAAAATAGACATGAGTACCTAGATTGAGTGACAAAAATATCATTGGCACCAAATGGATTTTTAGAAACAAACTTAATGAGAATGGAGAAATCACAAGGAATAAAGCAAGACTGATAAGCAAAGGGTATGCACAAGAAGAAGGTATTGACTATGGAGAAACCTTTGCACTTGTTTCTCGACTAGAAGGAGTAATAATTCTACTTGCTTATGCCACTTTTAAAGGATTCAAAGTATACCAAATGGATTTTAAATCTGTATTTTTTAATGGAATACTATAAGAGGAGGTATACATTGAACAACCTGAAGGGTTTGTTGATCCTAACAAGAGGAACATGGTTTGTAAACTACACAAAGCCTTGTATGGATTGAAACAAGTATTGGGAGAATGGTATGAAAGACTTCATTCGTATCTCATTACTATTGGATTTGTTAGAACAAGTGACAATAATAATTAGTATTTGAAAGGAGATACTACTGATAAGATTTTGATTTCTGAGATATTTGTTGATTATATCATATTTGGAGGTAATGATATGCTATGCAAGTCATTTTCTAATGAAATGAGCAAAGAATTTTAAATGTCAAAGTTTGGAGAGATCAAAATTTTTCTTGGTCTACAGATTCTAGACACCAGGCTGGAGGCATCTAGATCACACAATCAAAATACATCAAAGAAGTTATAAAGATATTCAAGATGGAGGACTCCAAACCAGTTGGAACCCCTATGGAAATTGGATGCAAATTAACAAAGGAAGATAAGACAACCGAGGTAAATCAGGCCTTATACATATCTATGATTTGTAAACTAATCTATGTTGTACACACTAGACCTGATATAACACATGTAGTTGGTATAGTTGCAAGATTATCTGCTAACCCTAAGGAATCACACATGAATTTTGTTAAAAGAATTTTGAGATATCTGAAGAATACTGAAGACTATGGTTTGTGGTACAATAAAGAAGGTAAATTTGAGCTACAAGTTTATACTGATGTTGTTTGGGTTGGAAACATAGATGATAGAAAGAGCTCTACAGGAGGAGCATTCTTTATGGGTGACAAACTTGTCGCATGGATAAGTAAAAAGCAAGGATGCATATCTCAATCAACTGCAGAAGAAGAATATGTAGCTGCTTCTGCAAATTGCTATAACATTGGATGGATCAAGCGATTACTGAAAGATATGAATGAGGAAATTCTTGACCTAGTAATTATCTATTGTGATAATACAAGTGTTATAAACATTTCAAAGAAACCTGTGATGCATGCTAAGGCAAAGCATGTATCTATTAAGTATCATTACTTCAAGGAAAAAGTACAAGAGAAATACGAAATACTAAAATATATACAATCCAAAGAACAAATAGCAGACATATTCACAAAACCATTGCCAAAAGATACATTTAAATACCCAAGGAATAGACTAGGGGTTTGTCCCTTATCTACTGGTCACTAAGCTGACTTGGAGGTTGCATCAGCCTACACATTATCAAAAGATTAATCATGTTGATGCAAGATGAGATATGGACTACAATGACAGATTGGTACACTAAAAGTACTTACCTGAACCACACACCAGAGATATTGTTGGCTACTATAGAGATGTATCTTGTTTTTGGCATTTTTGTCAAAGGGAGAGAAAGATTCAATGAAATATCCATCGGGGAGAAGAGATTCTACAACACAAAGGGAGAGAACATCTAAAGGTTATTGTTAATGAAATAACCATCCATCAAAGGGAGAGAATTGGAGAGAGTTAACAATGCATATCTATCCAAAAAAGGGAGAAGAGATTCTACAAGAAAGGGAGAGACAAAATCAAAAGACAAAATTGCTACACCTATCCATCGAAGGGAATGAAGAAACGGAGAGCACGTAGAAAAATCAAATCTATAGGGAGAGCTGTATGGTAAATTTTTTTTTTGTAGTGATTAAACATATTAAATTTGAGCTAGAAGATCTTACCGAGATTGAGATATTTAAATTGGTTATAAAATAATAAGTTTGGTATGTTTTTGATAAAAAAAGTAGCAAGAGGGTGTTGGCCCGTGAAACAGGGGACTAGAAGCACATTAATAGCATATTAATGGCACCAGTCGAAGCTTAAGCAGATTATCAGTTTATCACAGGCATCAAAATTCTGCCTCTATCAAAAACAAAAGTTTCAGATCTACTTAAAATGGTAAAACCAGATAGCTTGTTCACAGAAACATCTTTAAAAATATTGATACTAAGCCACGCAGGGCTCCACCAAAACAAAATTCTAAAATTAAAATTAACCCCCGTAACAGAGCAGGGTAACCAAGGGACCATCCCAGACCAAAAAACCAAAACCATCAGCAAAAAAATTAATATTTCTCTACCAACTATTTGGACAGTAGGGATCGTACCCATTCCTTCTGGAGAAACAGAAACAGGTCTCTATTCTCCTCATTCGCTTCCAGTTTGCCGTAAGCCAGCTTCTCCTGCACATTGCAAAGGGTTAACGCTGAGGCATGCATCACTTTTAGAGCAAATTTGTTAGTCCTCCTGTAGAGGTCCATCATGTCCTGCATTCCCTTTTTGATCTCTGCAATTTCCTTGTCAATGTTCACAAATTTACATTTGAGGGTGCCTGTAAAATTGTATTTTTCCTCCATACCAGTTGAGAGGGGTTTAACCTAGGGGTCACCGAGGGGGCTTTGGAGAGGGGTAGGGCTCATAGTTCTCTGGGGGTTGGACAGGGGGGTGTTAGCGGTCGGGCTCAAATAGCCTTCTGAGGAAACCTTTCTGGAATTTGTGGATTGGGAGGCATTTTCCATGAGGGAGATCTCTTTGGAGGCCATCTCCAGCATTTTGAGTTTACATTGCTCTTTGGCAATTCTGTTAGACCTCCTTCAGCCAGACCCACTAAGATCCACTTCTAAATTGACAAGGGTTTCGGTAATTTTCTACTTTTTGGGCTTAAACTCTGTCTCGGGAGTGCTGTCAGTCCATTTTTCTTCCATGCAATCTACAGAGTCTGAAATATGGGAGTCCTCCAACCTATCCAACTTAAGGGTGGGGATCTTAATAATTTTTTTCCAGGAATTTTTCATAGACTTCGCAGGCCCCTGTGTTATACGGATGGACCAAGAGGAGGAGTTGGAGGTCTTTTCAGCTTTTTCAGTGGGTGTATAGTTGGAAGCTCTGATATCCAGGGTAGGTCGAAGGAGATCCATAATTGGTTTGAATTTATTACCCAACTGGGGATTGTTCGTGATCCAGTGGTCATTCCAGAATCTAATCGATCTCCCATTTCCAATTTTCCAAAAAGCCCCTCTGGTTAGGAGGGCCCTACACTTGCATATATTTATCCAGAGTTTGGAACCCCTAGGGTGGTCGCTGTTGTGGAACCTAGATCTGTAGGGGTGACCTTGAAGATATTTGGTTTCCATAATTCTGCACCAATCCACTTTTCCCTCAATGAGCTTCTAGGCCACCTTAGTAGTAAGGGCCTTGTTCATCAGACCGATTTTCCTAAGGCCAAGAACACCCAACCTTTTTGGGAGTCAGACAGTGTCCCAATTGACAAGTGAAATCCTCTTTTTTTCTTCAGTCCCAGCCCACAGAAAGGTTCTCTGAATTTTTTCCATTTTTTCAGCCATATTGCTTCTAATTTTGAAAAGGGATAGAAAGTAGACCGGGATCCCCTGAAGGGTAGAGGCAACCAATTGAATTTTGCCAGCATTGCTTAAAATATTTCCTTTCCAACCAGCAAGTTTCCGCTGGGTTCTTTCCAGGATAGAGTTCCAGAATTCCAGTGAAACTTCTTTGACCGTGAGAGGGAGGCCAAGGTAAGTCGAAGGGAGCGAGGCTGTTAAGCATCTCAAAATTTGTAGCACCTTATTTTGAAAATCCACTGGAGTATTGAAGAAGAATAGCCAACTTTTTTGATAGTTAATACATTGACCCGAAGCCCAAGCATAATAATCCAAAGTTTGTTTCCATTGCCTAGCCTCAATAACAGAAGAATACCCGAAG
>MU220294.1:603928-624466 GCA_018584345.1 Thuja plicata | reverse complement strand
GTTTATGGTTTCTAATTGAGTCCAAGCTTTCATATTCACATACTTGTTTACATTCAAAATACAATTGCATATCTATTTGAATATCATAGCTTCATTATTAGATTTACTTCTACTACTTGCAAGCATTATTTATTTTCAATTATTGATTTCAAGGTTAATTCCTAAATTAGGGTTTGACTAAGGCAAACCCCTCCCCCAACAACCAAACCCCTTTTGCTTCCAGGAATAGGTTTGGAACAACAGATCAGGATAGAGTTTCGGATACCCTTTTCGACAAACTTTCGACATTCGAAAACAAAATTTTAGTCTGAGACTTTTTAGGTTGATTGTGACCTAGGGTGCAATAGGAAATTCTGGCAAATGGTGACATTGACTTGAGGGTACAAATCGAAACTGTCTCATAACGGAAAAAGATTTCTGGGGTTTGTCTGTCTCTGCGTTTCTATTCCAGATTTGGTCTCAGATTTTCCAGAATCTCAACATAGGCTTCAAAAAATAGCATTCTTTGATCTACAATATTTCAAGGTTAGTGCATTTCTTCTATTCAAATCAATTAAGGTTTTCAATCTATCTAAATCTAAAATACATTTCCAATTAATTAATCAAATCAATCAAACCCGAAGTATTTAAGATCTTCCTTCCTTATTCTTGTTTCCAAATGATTGATTCATTTATGCATTGATCCTTCCTTTTGGGTTAATCAACTTGTATATTTTATTTACATATCTAGGGATAGAAGAAGAGCATCTTATTTACCCCCACTACATATTTAAATGTAAGGTATTTTATGTTAAATGAATCTACAAACCCATCATCATTTCTTACCTTACAATACCCTAATAGTAACATGGTGAAGGAAACCCTTCAAGAGCTAATAATCGTAATGTCGCACTCATCTATGCTCAAAATATTTTTATGGTTTCATCAAATAGTCCTTTCAAACATACTGTGCTATTGTCAAATTTTTAGGATTTTTCTTAACTTGTTTAAGATCTAGATATGCTTGCAAACCTAAAACCCTAAACCCTTACTACCTACTAGCTTTATGTCTTATTTGTTAGTGGCTTATTTTTTACCATCACTAGTTGCCTAAGTTACAACCTAAGTGCCTTTTCTCATCATGGTAACCAATCCGTTGACCTAGTCTTCTGAACATGTTATCGAGTTTATCCCCCTTCAAAAAATCTCATTCTCTAAACCATTTAAGATAAAGTCGAAGGTTTTCCTAGAATGAAGATGTGTGTCTATATTTAATGTTTTCGCAAGTTCATAATTGTTAGAATCCAACCTCCAATGAAAGTGCACTATTGGTCAGTCATTATGTCAAGGCCTACAAACCTTGCCATTTTTTGCCTTAATTAAGTCTTGGTTAATGCCATACTGCCTTACCAAAGATCAAAAACCTAAAACTATTTTTTGGTTTTGCAAAATTGAGAAGTTCAGGAAGCTACGTTCTAAAATCTATGAACAAGAATAATGTAGAGAAGATTACCCCTTGTCAGCTCTAACTTAATAGATAAATAACATATATTTTTACCAAATCTAGGGGCCCCTAGAGGTGCATCCTACAAAATTGTGAAAAAGAATCCATCTCATGACCTCATCCAACTTAGTGATAGTGTGACACACATCACCTACTCAAACCAATAAAAAAGGTTTCACGGGGTCACAAAGATGGTAGTGGGACCAGTTTTATATCCATAAAAATAATGTCATGACATGTGGCAAGCATTCAACTATATGAACTCAAAATTAAATGGCTACTATTACAAAAATCTATTGCTCATATGGAAAATAATTATGGGCCTAAAATAGGTTTAAAGTTGAATTTTTCTTTAATTTCTGCACCAATTGCTAAAGTGTTCATTTACAAAGGTCTTGAAAATGTTTTTTGAGATTTTTTTTCAAATTGAAATTGGCGAGGTGATCTTCAACTACGAATTAGGGTTACAAAAAGTGAAAAAAATAATGATTTAATTATTTCTTATTGTTTTCCTTGTTTGGTTTCAAAAGTACAATTCTTCTTTCTATGGATGAATTGGGTAGAATTTGTTCCCTAAGATTTGGATCTAATGTAATTACAGATATTTTGGTTTGTTCTATAAATTATTAAAAAACCCTAGAGTCTAAGCTTTAAAATCCCTAGATTAAAAAATGGTTGTCTATTCTAAAAACACTAGTGTTAAGAGAAAGTTGTGATGGGAAAATATTATTTGTAAACATTGCATAATAATGTTTATTATTATTATTTCATTTTATCAAGTAAATATTTTACCTAGATGGACGTGCACCATGTAGAGATTCCCATGGACTATTCTTGATGTGTTTTATTGTAACATTGTAATATTATTTGATGTAATTCTTTAATATTAGGGAAATAAAGTAAATAAAGTACACAATATTGGATGTGGGTCAATGGGGTTAGGTAGCACATGGTATGTAATACTACTTAGCGATTTTGTGGGAGCTTGTTTCTATCAAAGAAACAAGAGTGATAGTTGTTTAGGTAAGACAAGTTAGCCAAGGTAGCATTTGTGAAGTTTGGAAGCATGGTGTGGGATGTGTGGATTCATGCTTTTTCACATGGAGCGCTTGGTTATGGCTAGGGATTTGAAGGCTTCCATGGTTGTATCATAATGATGTTTCTTTAAATAATACATGGCGATGAATTCTTTTGGAGGCTGGGTTTTTTCCTATGAGTCATGAGGGTTTTCCCAAGGTATATCTTATGTCACATTTTTGTGCCAGGTATGTTTTATATTCTTTTGTATGTGGATTCTAAGTGTTTATTTGCATAAGATCTATAATGGGTTGTGTGGAAATTATCATAATATGGCTTCAAGTTTCCTAACATGTGGTATTATAGTGGGTTGTATTTATTTGTCCTCTACAAGAAGGTCTCACAGTTGAGTGGGAGTCTTGTGCCGTTGAGTGGGAGTAATTGTAGACAATGGTAAATTGAAGGTTGAGAAGTTTAATGGGAAAAACTTTCACTTATGACAAATATTGATGGATGATTATCTCTATCAGAAGGATTTATGTCGGTCATTGGCAAGAAAGTTACAACTATGTCTCAGGAGGATTTGGATATTTTGGATGGTAAAGCACTTGGGAGTATTAATTTATGCCTAGAAAAATTGGTGGCATTTAATATTACAAAAGCGAAGACAACTAAAGAGTTGATGGAAACCCTAGCAAAGTTATATGAAAAAACTTCTACTTTGAATAAGGTATTTCTTATGAAGCATTTATTTAATATGAAAATGGTAGAAGGTGGGTCAATTGTTGATCATTTAAATGAGTTTAATACAGTTACCAATCAATTATCTTATGTTAATGTCAATTTTGATGAAGAAATTAGGCTCTTTTGATTCTGTGTTCTTTGCCTAAAAGCTGGAATGGCTTGGTAATGGTTTTGAGTAACTTTATTTTTGGTTTAAATACCCTAACACTTGTTGATGTTCATTTTGTTATTCCAAGTGAGGAATTCATAGGAAAAGCTCAGGTGGATCCACATTAGGTAGTGTTTTAAATGTAGAAATTAGATGCAGATCAAAGGAGAGAGGAAACAATTTTGGAAGTCATGGGAAATCACGAGGAAAATCAAAGGGCAAGAGGTCTCAATACAGAGGACCAAACGATTGCTGGTATTGTGGGAAACCAAGTCATAGGAAGAAATATTTTTGGTCTCAGAAGAGTAAAGAAGGAGACAAACATGAAGGCAATAAGGAGGGAAATGTGGAAATCAATAAATCTAAAGAGGATTTTTTTCTTCTTTCCCTTGAAAATGTTGATGATTCACAAGTTCTAGATTCAGGGGCCTCATTTCATGCTAGGCCTCATAGAAATTATTTTCTTGATTATGTCCAAGGAGATTTTGGGCTAGTTTATTTGGGATATAATGAACCCTGTCATATTGTCTGGAAGGGAAGAATTAAGATTAAGTTGTAGAATAGGAATGTCTACTACAAGAGGTAAGGCACATTCTAAGGCTGAGTAAGAATTTAATTTTAGTAGGGTAGCTAGGTGATGAAGGTTTCACAGTTAATTTTAATGAAAAAAATTGGAAGGTTTAAAATGGTTCCTTAGTAGTTGAAAAATGTGTGAAAGTAGGCACCTTATATCTTTGCACAGGTCATATTGTTCCTTCTACTTTAATTGTTATATAAAAATGCCAAGGTTTAGGAAGATTTGTTGCAGTTGAGTAGGTAGAACATGAAGAAGTCGATGTGGATTCTGAAAGAGCACTATAGAACAATAGACTTGGGCACATGAGTGGAAAAGGTAATTAATTACTTCATTCAAAGAAAGTCTTAGGTCAGGTCTGAAATGTGTCAATATGGATTTATGTGAAATATGTGTGTATGGAAAACAAAAGAGATTTAGTTTTCTGAAGAGTGTGAAGGAAAAGAAAGATGATAAATTGGAGCTTGTGCATACATATGTATGGAGACCAACTCAGGTATCTTCCCCTGGTGGATCTCAGTATTATGTTACATTTATTAATTATGAAACTAGGAAAGTATGAATTTATTTCCTTGGGTATAAATCTGATGTATTTTGAACTTTAAAAAAATGGAATAGCTTGGTTGAGAATGAGACTAGTAAAAGACTAAAATGTTTCAGATCTGATATGTTAGGAATAACAATCCACAAGATAACTGAGAGGGGGGTGAATCAGTTATGATATAGAATATTAAACTTTAAACTTTATAAACCAAATCTGCAAATGTAAATGATAACACAGTAAATGCCAACACCATAACACAATACTTGTTGTCGAGGAAACCCTGTTAAAGGTAAAACCCCAGTGGAAATTAACACCCACAAATAATTTACTAAGTGTATAGTATCCCTGTTAAAATATTTAGTCCTGTTAGGAGCTTGTTACAACATTACAGTACATAGTCCATGTTAGGAGATAGACCCTATTAGGAGTCAAGAGAAATAGTAGGCCCACTGCCAAGGCACAATGCCCAAAGATGGTTAAAACCACCCTTAAGGATTCACAATCTGAACAAGTGTATATAGAAAATACACAATCCAATGAGCTGTCTGATAGAAACTATCTTTGCTTGGTCAGTTCCAATGAAGTGGTCTTCTCATCAATTCTGCTCTACATCCAGCAGTTAAACAAGCCTCACATCTTTCACTTCTTTATCTTTTCAATCTCTCTTGAATCTTTTCTAAAGAAAAGATCACTCATATATACCCTCTTACAATAATTCATTAGGTCGCCCAGTTAAGCTTTCCTAATACAAAAATAATTAATTAGGTCAGCCAATAAACGCTTTCCAATATACAAATAATCGTTTAACCCCTTGGTAAGATAAACATGGTACCTATAACAAGTAAACATCAAATATAATCCATCACTTATACTTCCAAATCTGCAATCCACACTCACAATTCATTTTACATGCTACAAGTATGAAGTCGGCCACTAAATAGGTCTTCTTCAGAATACATGCCACAGCTGACGTCACCAGTCATCAAACAACAATCAAACTCATCCCATTATTCCAACATATGTCAGATATCTACCAATAAGCTTTCATCACCTGAAATATCTTTGCCAGAAAGATATACTCAAAACACAGAGACCTGCTCTGTCCAGCATCACAGTTACAGTCCAGAAACCAGTCTTCACCAAATCAAATGTAACATCTATAACATGCAACATAAAGACAAGTGACCTTAGGAATAAGGTCAACATGCATCCTTCTGCATAAATCCAACTTTGATCATTCTGAATCATCTATACAGTGTCCATACACTTCTTCCAGTCAAGTAATCAGTGTGTCTTCTCCACAGAAATATATGTTGACATCAGTGATAAAACATGAATATCAACAACATGATCAGTACCAAAAACTAATATCATCCAACATGATAATGGTAGTGAATATTGTAGAAAATAATTTAAAGATTATTGTTCCTCTAATAGTATTTGTAGGCAGAAAAATGTTCCAAGGACTCCACAAGAAAATGTAGTTGAACACATGGATAGTACAATAATGGAGCATGCAAGAACTATGAGGTTGCATGTTGGGCTTCCCTTAAACATGAGAAGAAGGAAAATGATTATGTAGTGTTGGTTGATACTCCTAAAGATGATGTTCTATTGGTTCCTTGTGATTTGTAACAATAGAAATAGAAAATACCACAAACTCCATTGAATGTTAGATGATCTTCAAGGATAAGTAGGCCTCCTTACAGGTTCTCTCCCTCTTTGTATTATGTTTTATTGACTAATGCTGGTGAACAATAATATTATGATGAATTTGTGTAGCTAGATACCAAGGTTCAATGGGAGAATCGAATGACATAAGAAATGGACTGCTTGCTGGAAAATTAGAGTTGGAAATTATGCATGTTGTCGATAGGTAAAAAGGCTTTAAAAAATAAATGGGTTTATAGGCTGAAAGAGGAGGATGGAGGTAATAAAATATTGAAATATGGGTTATTTATAAAGGGTTTTGCACAGATAAAGGGCATTGATTTTTCAAAAAAAATTTCTCCAGTTGTTAAGATGACTTCTATTCGTACTGTTAATTATTGTGGCTACTGAAGATTTATATTTGGAACAACTAGATGTGAAAATTATCTTTCTCCATGGTGATCTAGAGGGGGATATATATATATATATATATGGAACAACCGCAAGGATATTGATGGGAAAAAACCCCCAAGAATTGTAGAAAAGTCTATAGTACTTGCCTGATTAGTCACCAAAAACCAATAATCTCCCACTCACGGGATTGATCAGGCTCCACACTAGAATCAAGTTGGTGTGTGACATAAATGTGTAATTTTTTGGTTATTCTAACACAAGTAAGAAGGCATGAGGTTTGAATATAATTAATGATTTCTTTGTAGAAGGTGCAAGTACTACCATGCCTGGATCTTTTGGAATTGAAAACCATCCATTTTTTTAGGTGTACATCTTCCTCAATATCTACATTCAAGAATGTTGACTTGACATCCATCTAATATACCTTAAAGATCTTGTAAGAGGAAAATACAAGAAACATTCATATATCTTCCATTCTTATTACCAGAGAAAAAGTCTCCTAAAAATCTATACCTTCAACTTGTGAATAACCTTTATGAACTAGTCTTTCCTTGTTTCTTGTGACTTATCCATCCTCATTCATCTTGTTCCAGAAAATCCACTTTTTTCCTATCACATTGTTATCCACTGATCTAGGTACTAGTTCCCATGCCTTATTTATTTCTATCTAATTGAGGTCTTCTTCTATTGATTTTGTCTATCGATCATATTTACTACACACTACAAAGGTATTTGGAACTACCTTAGATAAGAAAAAAAAGTTTGATTGTTCACTTATCTTGGCAAGTCATCTCCTTGTTTGAACTCCTTTGTCTTTATCTCCAATGATATGATCCTTTGATTGATTATTCTGAACATATTTTGTAGGCGCCTTAGGTGCTTATTTAAGCTCTTTCTCTTCTATGCATCTAATTATTCTTTTTATTCTATATCTTCTTTCTCTTCTGCAGTGCATTGGTCATCTTGAATTTCAAGCTCGGGTGTCGAAGCAATGTGATTTGATTCTTCACAAGTAATCTAAAAAAAATTCTTTCAAAAATCATCTATAGGCTCTTGTTGTAGCATTGATATCCATTTCTCTTTGTAGAATATCCAATAAATATTTCTTCAAATGATATTGCATCAAACTTTTCCAAGTTTTCTTCATCTCTCCTCATATAGCACTTGCTTCAAAATATTATAAAATAATTGACAATAGGTGTTCTTCCATACCAAAGATCATAAGGTATCTTTGTGTGATTAACACTTACATGTACCTTATTAAGAATGTAGACACTAGTATACACAATTTATTTCCAATACATATTATGCAGGTTATCATCTTTCAACATAGTTCTAGACATTTCAACGATATACATTTTCTTTGTTTCAATAAATCTAATCTACTGCAGAGACCTAGGTGTAGATAATTGAATCCTTACACCATTTTCTTCACAAAATATATGAAATTAATTTGATGTAAATTCTTCATCTTTATGAGACCTATATAATCTAATAATCTATTTGATTCTCTACCATATATTTGAATACTTTGAATCCATCTAGTGTAATTCCCCACCAGGAAACCCAGGGGAATTTAACCTTAAACATGCTACTAATTTTAAGCTCATTAGGTGTCTTTTAATTTAAAATTGAAACCAAACATAGACATAAACATTTTTTGTACTTTCATATTAATTATTTGTGAATCATTCTTATATTTTGTCTTTATTTTGAGTTTTTGTTTTCAGTTGTTGTATTATTCTATGCTTGCTTTAGGAAATGTGCTTGTTGAGACTAGAGTTGTTGTTAGGGGCTGAGGTAGGGGCTGATTTGGTGGCCTTGGAAGGGGTAGGATTCATATCTATTCTATGAGTGTTAGGTAGGAGAGTGTTCAAAGCAGAGGAGGGATGAGCAGAGAGGTGAGATAAATGCAGAGTCTAAGGAGCCGCATAACAGATAGTTGTTGTAGGAGATTCTGAATCATCTAGGTCTTGAATAGACCAGGATAGAGAAAGATGTATCTCATCACTCCCAGATAGAGGAGAGAGAGGGAGAGATCTAGAAGTCCTCAAAGGAGGAAGATTGCAGCCGATGAGGATGTTGTTGCAGCTAATCAGATGAGAGACCTTCTGAGATCACAACTTCCTCCTTTTAATGGGAAAGGTATAGGTTTAGAGTTAGAGACATGACTCGTTGAAATGGATAGATGATTTTATATACATCCCAATACTAAATATAGATGTGTTATTATGAAACTCATTCATTTTGCGGATTTTTGGTGGAAGATTTAGGAGGAGAAGTTGGGGCTCGGTATAGATATTGTTACTTGGGAGTTGTTCCTCGAGATCTTCCAAGAATTCTTTCTATCAGATCAATGGAGACATCAACAAGCAAAGGAGTTCCACAACATGTGATAGATGGATTTGACTATACAAGAATGTGAGCGTCAATTTTTTGAACTCAAGCAATATGCATGTTTTGGCAAGGATTCTTCCCTTATCGCTCAACACTTTATTAGGGGGCTTGATGCTCATATTTTTGGGGGATTCAATCTCTTTCAGCTTGCGACCCTAGAGGTAGCGGTCATAAAAGATAATCTTGTGGAAACGAATCTATCTTTAGGCCACGTTGGTTAGTTGGGTTCTCAGTCGGGTAGTGCATCAGGTTTAGGGTTAAGAGGTAATCAGTCATAGGGGACTGGAAGCTTCAAGAAACTACCTAACTTCTTCATGAGTATTCAGAACCAACAATAGAAGATGTCATTTCCTCCTAGTCATGGAGGTGGTTCTCATTCTAGGAGCTTTCGCAATAGTCATCACTTCAAGCGCAATCAACCTAGTTAGCCTGCATAGAGTGCTCAATAGAGTGTTAGTAGGAGTTATTAGTATTGTAGTGGATCCTCCATTGGGAAAGAAAATAGTAGAGGGAATAGTTGTTTTTCCTGTGGACAATTTGGTCACATTGCTGTCAAATGCCATCAGTGTGCATCACAATATTCAAGATAGAGGTCAGCTGCTTTTGAGCCTACAATTGGAGATGTTGGAAAATCTGAGAGTGTTTGTTATGGTAGATCACCATCACACATAATACTAGAGCATAGTGGTGGAGACTTTGGGTGTTATTCAAGGTATTTATATTTATATTTATATTTTATTTTATTTTGAAGCTACAAATTCTTTCATTTCTCCTTTCATAGTACAACAATGTGGGCTAGTGGCTGCAAAGAAATATATAGGTTGGAAAATGGAGTTGGCTTCTAGTGCTAAGGTGGCTACAAACTATCTAGTGCATGAGTGTGAAATGAATATGGGAAAATTCATTTCCTCAATTGATCTTTGTGTAATTACTTTGGGATCGTATCAGGTTTTGTTAGGAATGGATTGGTTAGGATCTCATAGAGCTAGCATCAATTGTAGATAGAAGACTATCCAATGAAAGGATAATATTGGAAAATACATTGAGATAATGGGAGTTCAACATCCCATATCCCTTCTTATGATATCTTCTATGCAACTTAAGAAGTGTATGCAAAAGAGTTGCCAGGTGTTTAATGTATCTATGAATGACATGGATGAGGTGGAGAGTGAGGAAAAAACTCTTGATCATCCTATTATGAAAGAATTTATAGATATATTTCCAAGTAATATTATAGAAATACCACCAAAGCGTGACATAGATTTTCATATTGAGCTTATTCCAGGAGTAGAACCTATCTCTAGAGCTCCTTACCGGATGACTACTCATAGAGGTCCTTACTAGATGAATACTCATGAGTTGAGTGATCTGAAACTTTAGTTGGAGGAATTGTTGGAAAAGGGAAGTATTTGACCTAGTGTTTCTCCTTGGGGAGCACCTATCCTCTTTTTTAAAAAGAAGGATGCATCTTTATGCTTGTGTATTGACTACAGACAATTGAACAAGGTGATGATCAAGAACAAGTATCCTTTGCCAAGGATTGATGATCTCTTTGATCATGTTAGGGGAGCCAAGGTGTTCTCAAAGATGGATCTCAAACTAGGGTATCACCAATTGTGTATCCATGATGTAGATATTCACAAGACTGCATTCCACACTCACTATGGACACTATGAGTTCACAGTGGTACCATTTGGTTTGACGAATGCTCCATCACTTTTCATGTGCTTGATAAATGTAGTATTTCATAAGTATTTAGATTGCTTTGCTCTTTTCTGCTTGGATGACATATTGATATATTCCAAATGTATAAAAGAGCGTGAAGAGCATCTAGGACAAGTATTACAATGCCTAAGGGACAATTAGTTGTATGCCAATTCAAAAAAGTGTGATTTCTTCCAGACAGAGGTTCAATACCTGGGTAATGTGATTTATGAAGAACATATTTTAGTAAATCCTTCAAAGATACAGACAATTTTGGAGTGGCTAGCACCTACTAATGTGTCTTAGATTTGTAGTTTTATGGGTCTAGCTAGATATTACCATAAATTTTTTAAGGAATTTTCTAGGGTTGCATATCCGATCACTTATCTTCAGAAGGAAAGGGACGAGGTTTGTTTGGACAGAGAAGTGTGAATATTCTTTTCAGAACCTCAAGAGGTGTTTGAATATTAAACCTATCTTAGTAGTATGAGATCCAATGGGTGACTTTTTGGTATGTGTTGATGCTTCCTTGGAAGGAATTTGAGCAGTTCTTATGCAAGAAGGATGAGTGATTACTTATGAATCTTGTGAAATGAAGGATCATGAGTTGAAATACCCTATACATGATCTTGAGTTTGCAACAGTAGTTCATGCATTAGTCTGATGGAGAAATTTTCTATTGGGACATCGATTTGAGCTTCATAGTGATCACCCGAGTGTACATTATATCTTTGCCCAGCCTAATCTATATGCCAAAAAGAGGCGATAGATGCATTTTATTTGTGAGTATGACTTTGATATCAAGTACATTCAGGGTAAGGATAATTTAGTGGCTGATACTTTGATTCATAAGAGGCAAGCTATTTCTGTTTTGACTCTTAGTGTGGACTTGTGGAGTAGAATACTCCAAGCACTTCCTAGTGATACTTGGTATCAGGAGGTGAGGGAAGAGATTGATTCAGGGAGAGCTTTGGAGGGTAGATTAATAGGTTATTTTTTAGATTTGAATGGTATTTTGCAATAGACGAGCCATATATATGTACCACCATCAGATGATCTGCATACATTAGTTTTTTCACAGGCTCATTGTGCACCTTATTCGGTACATCCTGGTGTTAAGAAGACACCCAAACACCTTCAAAAAATTTATCATGTGTTTGGTATAAAGCATGACATCGTTGATTTTATGGCAAGGTGCCTAGAGTGTCAAAGGCTTGAGGCAGAACATCAGTATCCAACAGGCCTTTTACAACCAAATCTCATTCCAAATTGGAAATGGGATATCATATCGATGGACTTCATAGTAGGTTTGTTGATGAAAATTATTAAATTGTGTATTTTCATTGATGTTTACACAAATGTAGTGATGTTACACAAATTTTTATACCCAAACTGAGCACAGTCAGTGTATGCCAAGTTCTCTCGGGCATTGAAGCAGACCAAAGTGATTTTTCAATTCTAACTGAGTTCACTGGAGTATTAAAGTATTGGTTAGGCATTAAAGGATTTCAGTATTGACCAAGTTAAATATTTAGTGTCAGCCGACATAATTAATTGTTATTGATTATTTGGAAGGCTATTCAGGCCGACTTGAAAAGGCTTATCATATATATATAAGGTCAAGTTTGGATTGAATGTGTGAAGGAGTATAATTTTTTGATATGAAGTGTGGAAGCAAAATCATATGGGATTCTGATTAAGGGTATAACATACAGAGATGCAATGGAATATTTGATCAGTGAGGATCAAGTGTTTAAAGCCAGAGAAGAGATCTCAATCAGAAAAGACAATTTATTCTTAAAACAAGTCAATCCATTGTTACTCTCTAACAATTGTAGCAGTGATCTAAATCTCTTAATAGAGTAGACTTAACAGTCTTTTGTAAATCCTCTCATAAGGTGATATTTCTACATTGAAGTGTTTGAAGACCTCTAACAAGGCCACTCCTTACATGGTGATTAAATCCTCTAACAGAATCACACCTAACAGTGTTTTATCGTAACCTTTAATAAGGTTGGCTCCTAAAAGGGCTCACTTCAGAAGAGTGAAAAACAATGACTAGTTGCACTTGGTGGTTTTTCCCATATTGGTTTTCCACGTTAAATCTTGGTGTTATCTGTGTACATGTTATTTACTTAATGTTTCCACTTTTAATCACTAAAGTATAATCACAGTTAATATCTTAAAGTTTACTTTGTTAACTGAGTGACAACAAAATATCTATGTTAACCGAGTAACAATGAAAATTTTGTTTAAGACATCTAAGGGAGTTGGATTTGTTTTTGTGGTAACTGATTCACCCCTCCCTGCTCAGTTACTCAACTCATTTCTAACAATTGGTATTAGAGCACCAAGTTCTTACAAGGAAGGTTTCAATACCTACGCTAAATATTAGAGATTTCTTGCAGAAGAGAGATCCCCAAGCTCAACAAAGACAACTTCATTGCATGGCATGATTTGATAAGGCTACATTTATGTACTATTGGAGATATTGGTTTGCAATTCTTAGATCACAAGTATGTGGAACTGTCGAGACCTGTGGTTGTGGATCAGATGGTGGACATGAAGCATCATAACATAATGATGATTCATATAGCTTCTTCACTTAGCTATTCTGGATTTGATGAAGTCAAGGACTGCCCTACTTCTTATGATATGTGCAAGAAACTACATGAAATCTATGGAGGAGATGACAATGTAAAGAGAGCCAAAGCAGAAAGTCTCAAAGGCCATTTTTATCAAATGAAAATGAAAGAAGGAGAAGATATTACAAAATACAGTAAAAGAATCAAGAAAAGTGTCAGTGCAATCAGAGCTGTCGATGGAATAATTAAAGACAAAATAGTGGTTAGTAAGGTATTGAGAACTTTACTTCCTATATATGCAATTAGAGCTTCAGCTATTCAAGAGATGAGATGCAGTAATGATATAAATCTAGACGGATTGGTTGGAAGACTTACAACTTTTGAGTTGGATAATTTTGACACTTATTCTGCTAATCCTAGCAATCTTGAGTCTACATTCAAAGCTAAACTAAACATTGGTAAGATGAAAGGAAAATAGATTGAGAGTGATAGTAATGATGAAGATCTAGAAATCATTGAAGCATTACTTGCAAAGAGAACTGCCAAAGGAAATTACAAAGGAAGAATACCATTAATTTGTTTTTCATGTGATGAGGTTGGTCACATTGCTGCTAAGTGTCCAAACAAAGAAGACCAAGGTGAGAGAAAGTTAAACAAGTAAAAAGTAAAGAAAGATTTCAAAAGCTACAAAAGCTACAAGGAAAAAGGTAAGAAAACTTGTTATAATGCTAAAGATTCTGATAGTGATGAAGATGAAGATGAAATGGTTTACATTTCTATTAAGGATGATTCAGATAATAAAGATAATGAAAAGACTGCACTTTACTCTCATATTAGAAAGAATGACAATTGAATAATTAATAGTCATTTTTCTCACCACATGACTAGTGATAAAACCAAATTTGAACATCTTGAACACTATGATGGTGGGAGTGTTAGTTTTTGGAATGATGAACCCTGCTATGTGAAAGGTAAAGGTTGTATTTCTTTAACTAAAGGAATCAAATGTGATAATGCTTATTGGGTTGAAGGACTAAGGCGTAATCTACTAAGTGTGGCACAACTGAATAACATTGGTTTCAAGGTAGAATTCATGAATGGTAAGACCAAGCTCCTAGATGGTAAGGGAAACCTAGTTGGAACTGGAAGGCAAACAAAAGGTAATCTATTCTATCTCAATCTCAATGAAAGTTCATGTTTTATTGCACAAGTAGAAGAAAGATCGTTATGGCATAAAAGGTTGTGTCATGTGAATTTTGATAACCTGATCAACATAAGAAAGAATAAAAGAGTAAGAGGTATTCCTATTTTGAAGAAAGATGAATTGGCAATATGCAAACAATGTCAAATTTGGAAGATGGGAAAAAGTAGCTTCAAGAGAAAGAACTACAATATAGAAGAAGTCTTGGAGTTAATACATACTGATTTGTATGGACCAATTGGAAAAACAAGTTACATAGGTAAGAATTATTTTATACTATTTGTTGATGATCATTCCTGAATGATGACTGTTATGTTTCGCAAAGAAAAATCAGAAGCTTTTCATAATTTCAAGTGGTACCTTGCCAGAGTTGAGAAGGAAACAAAAAAGAAACTTAAATGCCTAAGATCTAAGAGAGGAGGAGAATTCATTTCTAATGAGTTTAATGAATTCTACAATGAAAGAGGAGTCAAGAGACAAGTATCCACCCTAGGTACACCACAGAAAAATGGTATAACAAAAAGAAGGCACAAATCCATTATGGATTGTGCAAGAAACTTGATGATTGAGAAGAATGTCACTACCAAATACTAGAAGGAAGCCATCAACACTGCAATTCATACCTTGAACCGAGTTCAACTAAAGAAAGGTACTGAGAAGACACCTTTTGAATTATGGTATGTCTATAAACCTAATGTTCGTTATTTAAAAGTATTTGGAAGTAAATTTTACATCTTAAAGGAAGGAAGAAATGAAAAATTTGATGTAAAAGGTGATGAAGGTATATTCCTAGGCTACTCCCGTAAAAGCAAAGAATACAAATGTTTGAATCTTACTACTCATAAAGTCATAGAAAGTGTACATGTAAAGATTGATGAGTTTGCAGAGAGAAATGAAGAATAGAGCAGTAAAGAGCCTAAGAACTACAAGAACTTTGTGTATTATGAACCTGATACTATACCTAAGACACAGGCAATGGTGATTGGAAAAAAACCATGTCAACCATTAAATTCATCAGCACAAACCTTGTTGCAACCTGCGCAACCTGAGCTTCTAACTATTGAAACTGAGTCACAGAAAAAGGGAACCAAGTCTCGGACTAAAGAAATCGAGTCTCAGACTAAAGAAACTGAGTCACAGATAGAGGCACCCAAGGCATAGACAGAGGCACTCGAGTCTCAGACAGTGGAACCTGAGTATCAGACATAAGAACAAAACAAAATATTTGAGCATGGTGAACATAGTGGATCAAGCCCAAAATCAAAGAGGAAGGAAACTATAATTTCAAAGTATGGAAAAAGGAATCATGCACCTGAGAAAATAATTGAAGATCAGATAGAACGTATAATGAAAAGGTAAAAAATCAAAGGTACATGTTTGCTTAGTGAAATTGAACCTAGAACCATTAAAGATGCATTGAATGATGAAAGATGGATAGAAGCTATGAATGAAGATATTGAGTAGATAGATAAGAAAAAGAATTGGACTCTTGTACCTAGAACAAAATACAAGAATGTGATTGGTACTAAGTGGGTTTGCAGAAACAAGATGAATGAAAAAGGAGAATTTTCCAGAAACAAATCAAGATTAGTAGGCAAAGGATATGCTCAAGAAGAGGGTATTGATAATGGAGAAAAATTTTCTCCTATTGCAAGACTTGAAGGAGTCAAAACTCTTCTGGCATATGCTACACATAAAGGATTCAAGGTATATCAAATGGATGTAAAATCTACATTCTTGAATGGAATTCTAGAAGAGGAAGTCTATATTGAGCAACCTAGAGGTTTTGTAGATCCTAACAAAAGGAATATGGTTTGCAAACTGCACAAAGCCTTGTATGGAATGAAACAAGCTCCTAGAGCCTGGTATGAAAGATTGCATGGTTACTTGATAAGTATTGTATTTCAGAGAACTAATGACAATATTAACTTATCTTCTACATCAAAGAAGGACCTCAAAATAAGATACTATTAGCAGATATATTTTTTGATGATATAATGTTCACTGGACATGATGATTTATGCAATGCATTCTCTGAAGCTATGAGTAAGGAATTTGAGATTTCTATGTTTGGAGAAATCAAATTATTTGTTGGTTTACAAGTTCATCAAATGAAGGATGGTATCTATATTACCCAATCTAAATACATCAAAGATATACTGAAGAAATTTGGGATGGAAGATTCCAGACTAGTTGGGAGACCTATGTCTACTAGATATAAGTTGTTTAAGGATGATGATTCAAAGGAGGTAAATCAGACTACCTACAGATCCATGACTAGTAAACTTCAATATGGTGTTCACACCAGACCTGATATTGCATTAGAAATTGGTATTTTTGCAAGGTTTTAAGCTAATCCTATAGAGAATCATTTGATGGTTATCAAAAGGATTTTGAGATATGTTAAGGGTACTGAAGATTATGGATTATGGTATAAGAAAGGAGGAAACTTTGATTTGAAGACTTTTACTGATGTTAATTGGGCAGGAAGTGTTGATGACAGGAAGAGAACAAGTGGTTGAGCATTATTTCTTGGGAAGGGGTTAGTCTCCTAGACACGCAAGAAACATAACTACATTTCTCAGTCTACAGGAGAGGCAGACTATGTTGCTGCAGCAGTGAATTGTTCAAATATCATATGGTTCAAACAGTTATTGTCAGGTATGAAGGAAGAAATCAAATAAACAATTATTATCTACTATGACAATACTAGTGCTATTAACATTTCAAAGAACCCTGTGATACATACTAAGACTAAACATATTGCAATAAAGTATCATTTCTTGAGAGAATTGATTGAGGACAAGAAAGTAAGATTGGGATATGTGAATACTAAATAAAACATTGCAGACATATTCACCAAAACACTACCTAAGGATGCATTTTTGTATCTTAGAGGAAATGTAGGGGTTATTCTCCTAACTGAAGTTCAGTAAAACACAGATTAGTGATGCATCAACCAAACTAAAAAAATAGATTTAACATGTTGATGCACATTGTCAGAGCTTATTGCATATGAATCAGTATAAATAGGTACATTACAACATCATTGGATGTGTATTGGATAGTGTCTTTGGCATTGGTTGTCAGAGAGAGAGAGAGAGAGAGAGAGAGAGAGAGAGAGAGAGAGAGAGAGAGAGAGAGAGAGAGAGAGAGTGTATNGAGAGAGAGAGAGAGAGAGAGAGAGAGAGAGAGAGAGAGTTTATTGATGTCATGCCAAAGAAATTATTAATGACAGAGGGATAATTTTATCAGAAACATAGATTCATGTAAGAGGGAGAGTTTCTTGAGGGAGTTTTTTGGATGAGAATCAGAATGAAGCTAAGGACATTAATAAAATTTGATTATTGTGTTTTTTTCTCTATAATTTTTGTATTATGACATGTTGTGTTGCCATTAATGCCAAAGAGGGGGATTGTTGATGAAAATTATTCAATTGTGTATTGTCATTAATGTTTACAAAATTGTCTATACCCAAACCAAGCACAGTTAGTGTATGCCAAGTTCTCTCAGGCATTGAAGAAGACCAAACTAATTTTTCAGTTCTTACCGAGTTCACTCAGGCATTACAGTATTGGTCGGGCATTGAAGGATTTCAGTATTAACCGAGTTAAATATTTATTGTCAGCCGACTAACAACAGTTTACACTTTATGTTTAATTGGTTATATGCAGCCGACAGACTTAAATTTTATTGATTATTTGGAAGGTTATTCAGGTCAACTTGACAAGGCTTATCATATATATCTATAAGGTCAAGTTTGGATTGAATGTGTGAAGGAGTATAAGTTTTTGATATGAAGTGTGGAGGTGAAATCATATGGGATTCTGATTAAGGACAAAACATACATAGCTGCAATAAAATATTTGATTAGTGAGGATCAAGTGTTTAAATCCAGAACAGAGATCTGAATCAGCAAAGACAGTTGCTTCTTAAAATAGGTCAATCCATTGTTACTCTCTAACAATTGTAGCAGTGATCTAAATCTCTTAATAGGGTAGACTTAACAGTCTTTTGTAAATCCTCTCACAAGGTGACATTTGTACATTGAAGTGTTTGAAGACCTCTAACAAGGCCACTCCTTACATGGTGATTAAGTCCTCTAACAGGGTCACACCTAACAGTGTATTATTGTAACATTTAACAGGGATGGCTCCTAACATGGCTCACTTAAAGAGAGTGAAAAATAGTTACTAGTTGCAATTGGTGGTTTTTCCCATAGTGGGTTTCCACATTAAATCTTGGCGTTATCTGTGTACATGTTATTTACTTTATTTTTCTACATTTAATCACTAAAGGATAATCACAATTAATATCTTAAAGTTTACTTTGTTAACCAAGTGACAATAGAATATCTATGTTAACCGAGTAACAGTGAAAAGTTTGTTTAAGACATCTAAGGGATTTGGATTTGTTTTTGTGGTAACCGATTCACCCCTCCCCTCTTAGTTACTCAACTCATATCCAAAAAGGTTTTCCTTTGACTCCTTGTAGACATGATTCTATCATGGTGACTATTGATTGGTTGACCAAGGTGGCACATTTATCTTCTATGAGGACATCCTATACAGTGGATTCAATAGGCAAAGTCTTTATGCAGGACATTGTGAGACTACATGGTATTCCTCGCAGTATTGTCTCAGATCAAGATCGTGTGTTGACTTCTGCATTTGGACTTCATTAAAGTATGATCTTGGTGCCCAACTGAATTTCAGTTTGGCATACCATCCTGAGACCAATGGACAGATAGAGTGAGTTAATTAGGTATGAGAGGATATGTTGAGGATGTATGTTATGTATAGATAGACTCATTGGGATGACTATTTATACTTGATTGAATTTGCATATAACAATGGTTATCATAGTTATATTGGCATGTCACCATTTCATGCTTTCTATGGTCATCCTTTTTGTACACCTTTGAGTTGGGATAGATTGGAGGACTGGAGAATCTTGGTTTGAAGATTCTACAAGATATGGAGTAGCAGGTAGATTGTATTCATGAGCATTTGACCACTACACATGATAAGTAGAAGAATTAGTTAGATGATCATAGAGTGGTTAGACAATTTGTAGTTGGTGACAATTTTTTTCTAAGAGTGCATCTATGGAAGAGTCCAATCCGTTATGGAAAGGGTTTGAAGTTGGCATCTCATTTTGTTGGGTCATTTGAGATTCTAGAGAGGATAGGACCGATTTCTTACCATCTTGCTTTTCTTCCCAACTTATCTCGTGTTCATGATGTTTTCAATGTTTTTGTACTTAGATGTTATATTCTAGATATTATAGATGTTCTTGATTGGAATGCCTTATAGGTAGTGTTGCCCAAATTTCTCTTTTCTGTGCAAATTTGGCCTGGTTTGCCCTATCTTGTTTCCTCTGTCTTGTTTTCCAGGCTTCATGTCTAAACCCTGTAAACCCTCAATCTTTCATGCAAATGATGTAATAAACCCTAAGCCTTGGCTCGTTCTTTTTCATCGTTACCTTTTTAAGTCACTTAAGACATGTGCTTTAAGTCAGGTCACTTGATCGCTTTACCAGAATCGAATATGCTAAATCATCTCCCGACTTCGCTTTTGCCTTGTGTCGCGTAGTCTCGTTAAGAAATGGAATATTCTCTCAGTGACTCGAGACTTGGCGATCTCTCTTTAGTCGGGTTGTCACTTGATTTCATGTTATGAGCTTTTAACATAATGGGACCCGCCTCAGTCGGGTGATCGCGTGAAGAGTATGTCTGCTTGCAGGTTGTAACTAGTGTTTTCTGTTTAAAACTGTTAACTGTGAAGAAGTCTTTCCTTTTAACTGGTTTACTCATGACCTGGTTATGAAATATTTATGCATGCCTATACAGGGGACTTGTGTTTTACTTACAATTCAAAGTTAGTTGACCCAGGGGTTTATCCTGTGTGTGTTATGTTTTCATGCCAATTTTGGTGCATCACCTAGTAGTTAGTTTGCTTTCAGTCATTTCCCTTTCAAGCACTCCTTTTATCCCTTTCCCTCAAAAGTTTTACTTTCCTGTTTAAGAAGCAAATTAAGGTGATTATCCAAGAGGAACCAGCCTAGAACCTGGAGGT
>MU220294.1:586381-599780 GCA_018584345.1 Thuja plicata | reverse complement strand
ATATATGTATCTGAAATGGTAAAAGAGGGGAGTTAACAGTCAGACCCAAAACCTTATCCTAAGCCTATTTTTTCCTATGATTGGACAAGAATCAATTTGACGTCCCTACCTGAATTCATCCAGGTGACGCGAATTCATGGATCCCTTCCTAGTGAGTTTGATTGTGTTTTGATTTGGTTGACTTCATTGTATATGTTATCATTGGTTGATGTACTTTCTTGCTTTATGTAAATTAATTATTATTAAGGATAATGATTTTTAGTAAATAATTATGCATGTATTTATGTTGGTTTAAATTAAATATTAAATATAGGGTATTTAATTAATGATAATCAATTAAATACGTATGTTTAAATAAAGAAACTTAATTAAAAGTCTAATTATAGAATATTTGAATTTAATATAAATATTTAATCCAAATTATGAATTAAAGTCTTCTTGATTTATTTTATATTTAAATATTTAGTTGCATGATTAATATTGTGCTTCAGATATTTATTATATTTTTAATAATATTTATGCAATTAGTTGCACAATGGATTTGATTAAATTAAATTAGAAATTCATATGCAAGCTAATTTAATTAATAATTGTGAGTTGCACAATAAAAAAAGTATTTATTTTATTTAATTATTAATTTCTCTCAAAATTAGAAGTTGAGTTAAATTAATTAGAGTTGAGTTCCTGTTTCTAGGATTACATGAATTAGGGAAAGTAATTTTCTCTTTATTAGAAAATTTATTTTCATAATTTGCTACACAGGTTTTGAAGATTGCAAGTTGTTTTTGGATTTTGGGTGAAAGAACATTTTTAAAGCTTGGATCTTTGAAATTTTTGAAGCTTTAGTACTGTGGTTTTCTCATCAGATCGATCGAGGCATAATTTTGAATTCTTATTGAAATTTTATTGAAAAGATTGTATTCATCATGATTACCAAATTATAATAAATTATGATTTGATTAACTGAGGGTTTTACACTATTTAGAGAATTGAAATTGTGAAATTCTAATTGAAAACTACTATTATGAAAATCTAAATTTGTTAGAAAAATTAGTCAAACTAGAGTTTTATTTAAAAAAATTGTGAATATCAATTATAGAAAACTCAGTTCAGATCTCTTGTTTATTTGATAGAATTTGGTTTTCTAGATTTTTATAGATTCAATTGCATTTTAAATTTAAATTTTTTATTTTTTAAAACCTTATAGTTCTTTGTTTAAAAAAAAGGATTATCCCCAATTAGAAAATTGGTTTAAATAAAAAAGAGAAAATAAACACACACACACACACACACACACACACACACACACACACACACACACACACACACACACACCAAGAAGTTGAATACAGGTTTTGGCCAAAAAGTAGAACTATTTTTCCATTTTTTCCAAGTTTGTCTTGTTTGAGCTAAATATTTGAAGCACTTAGAGATTGAACCTTTAAAAAAGTCAGAAATAAAAGTTATAGTATTCTAAGTTTACTTTTCAAATATGTAATTTATTTTTAATACCTAGATGATAATTGTTTATTTTAATAGTCATTACTAGAACCCACATTTTAAAAGTCTGTGTTTCAGGACCATACTAGGTTTGTGTACGACAAGCACAATTTGATCCAAATGAAACTATTTATCTGAATCCTTTTGGGTAATGGTACGTAACCCAGTTAAGATTGAGGCCAATATTTTTTTGTATTTTGTTTGTGAATATTATTTTTTAATTAATTTTTTATTAGCCATAATTGTTATTTTTAAAGTCTCATGTATGGCAAGCATAATCTGACCTAATCATATGATTTTAATTTTTTTTTTAAAATTGTATAGAATTTTCTCTAGTTTGATGTCATATAATTATTTTTGCAAGAAACTTTCAAATAAAAAGGTTATTAAAATAACAAAATATCATGTTCTCTAGAGGTTTGTAGCCCTATTTCAGTAAAAAATCAATCAAAAATAGAAAATGTAATCAAATATATAAATAATTTACATATTTAGAATCTACGTAGTTAGATCTATAATGGAATTTTTATTCACCAAATTTTTTTTGTAGAAACTTCATTATGATTTGTGTCCAAAGTCTACAAATTTTATGTAGATTGAAATGGTCTCCAATATTCATGTCAAACTACTTCTAAAGCTTGAGGTCAGTTGACTACGCCATTTCCAAAGCTAAACTCAAAGAAAATTGGGGGGGAAATTTCAAAACTTGTGGAACAAGGTCTCGCTTATAGAATGTCATCCTGTTCCTTAAGTATACATTGCGGGATTAGATTTTTGAGGAACAGGATTCCTCTACAAAACGTGGTGAGGTTTCAAAAATAAAACGTCACCCCATTTCAAAGCAGGGTCAGGTTTGGTTTTTGACCATTTTTTTCATTTAACTAAATTTTTTTTACTGCATCAGCAATGTACCTGTAGTATGATGAAAAATGATAGATTATGTAGAGTTTTTTTTGTTTTTTTCTTGTTGATACATTATTATATTCACCATGAGAGTGATTGAATGATTGAGAGAATCTTGGAGCATTTTTTGTTGAAGTAAACCATTGAAGGCATTATTTAATTGATTTGAATTATCAATCATGGGATCTAAACAACGTCAAAAGAGGAAAGGAAGGAGGGATATGAACCTTGGAGAGAGAGCAAATGTCTTAGAGATAGAAGATTGAGGATGCACCAAATGAATATTGTTGAAGCTTTAGGATCTGCAACAATTGAAGATCCAAAAATTGCAGATACCATGGGGGATATGAAGGATGCAAAAGATGAGGTCCAAGAGGTGAATTTAAAAGATAATATGAATATAGACAGAAATACAAGTACATCTTTAAATGAACATTTTAATGATGTAGAAAATGTGACAACAAACATGATTCCAAGTACATCTTTAGATCCACCTTTGAATGATACTAAAATTATGGTTATAGATAATACCCTTTATGGAGATTTATTACAAGCATATACTAGTTTTGAAATTGATTCAATTCCTAACATAGTTCTTGAAAGAGTTCATAAAAATGAAAATACCCATAGTTTTGTTGATGATGAAAACCCTTTTGTTGATGTGAATGAAAATCCTCCTAAACATGTTGAAATTGAAAATCCTCCTATTGTTGAAATTGAAAATCCTCCTACTGTTCAAAAAGAAAATCTTTTAAATTTTGTTGACAAAAAAAAATAAAATCCTTTCCTGGATGAAAATTAAAATATTTTTCAACAAGGTGCAACTAAGAATTCTAACCATGACAATGATACTGAAAATTATTTTTTGAATATTGAAAGTAATGTTTTGGATGGTCTTCCTGGTAAGCTATCTTGGAGGCAGATAAGCATTTATGATGATATAATATACAAATAATTCTTTTATGGAAAAAAATTAGCATTTCAAAGTCAACTTATGGTGGAATTGATGAGAATGTCAAAAATGATAAATGTAATAAAAAAGTTAGGCATTTATGAGAAACAAAATAAAAAAGATTCATTAATTAAACATGTTATATCTACTATTGCTAGTGTCATTCAATGTATTGGAAAAATGAGTCGATCTAAAGAAAAGAATATATCATGATGAGCTATAACAATTGCTATAGTCAATAAAAATAGTTTGGATAAAAGAATGGTAAAAAATATCATCGGAATTTTAAACATGCATCCTAAAACATTGGTAAGAGCATAAAAGAGAAGATAAAGTGTCGAAAATGATCCTATCAACCATTGTTGGAGTTTTAGTGGTAGAATCCCACGATCTAACATGAAATTGAATCCTAAAACAAAATATTTGGTTGAAAATTATTGTCATGATAATATAAGGGCATCATCTAATGCTAGAGATGTTTTGAAATTAAGAGGGTTGTAAAATCCATGATCCTCATCCAAAGCACCTATTAGACACCACCCAAAATGGATTTAATAGAAAAAAAATTAGATGAGTTTGTGTTACATGGACATATTACCCTTAGTAAAAGATCACTTGAAAAATGTAAACCTTGGTATGTGAAAATCAATAAGCAACGAATATCTTGATGCTGTAAAACACATGTTCAATTTCATTATTACTATGATTTTTTTTTGATATATACGTTGTACTTTACATGCTAATTTCACTATCCAGGATTGTGGTATTAATATACCACCTAAAACAATCAAGGAGTTTGAAGCAAGATTATATTTTGAAATATCTAATGGGCAATTATTTTTTTTAAGTTCTTGTATTTCAGGACAGTGCACTACTTGTGGAAATTTTTCATTATTATAAAAATCTATGCATGAAAATAGTGAAAATGATTTTGGCCAACAATTAGAAGGTGTTAAAATATTTAAGAATATTGAGTATCATTTAAAAGATGGGAAATTTGGAAAGTGATGCGAATTAATCACAGAAAAACTTAGTGTACATGCATTCATTTCAGAATTCAAGAGTAAGATCATTCCTAAATATGTGAAAATATTTCAATATGCTAGATGGAATGATGGTCAATTTCAAATGTGTAGAAATACATTTCGAGTTGGAACTATACTATTAGTAGTTGACTTTGCAGAAAACTACACTCTTGCTCCACAAGAGCAAACTCGGGATCAATACTACAATTCAATGCAAGTCATTATGTTGGGTCATATTGTTTATAGTCATGCACATGATAGTATAGAGGATGATAGAATTCTTTTTAGGGAGTATCAATTCTATTTGAGTGATAATTAGATGCACTCGTTAGAGTTTGTTTAGTATTGTTTTGAAAAAAATTATATTGATTTAAGAGAACAAGAAATCTAGATAAGAGAACATTTCATATGGTCAGATAATTGTATAGGACAATTCAATAATGCTCGAATGTTTTATTGGCTTAGTAGGGTTCATGAGGAAACCAATATACCACACATATGGAGTTTTTTTGAAGCTATACATAGTAAAGAAGAACATGACAGAGCTAGTGCATGTGTTAAAAGAATTTTGGCTAGAGAGCAATTAAAATTTGAGGATGCATCCAAATTTAAAGATGCATGTGCTATTGTGGATTGATGCAATTCAAAATTATTTGTAGGATCAAAAAAGAACTCTAGAATTAAATGATTCTTTTCATTAATCGAATAAAATGGCATTCCACCTAGACCTTATTGTGATACAACTCTTGGATCAGCATCATTGCATTCATTTAAGAGTTTTGATGCAAGCACATGGATATTGTAATCAAGAGAGCTTGCATGTTTTTGTCAATTTTATATTTCACGTGATTGGGATGCATGTGAGAATGAATAATGAGTCGAAGAATGGAAACAAAGATCCATGCCACCTGCTTAAACATACGAGCAATATGAAACAACACTTGAAGACACTGATCATCTATTTGCATCAGAGGATTATGATTGAGTTTAAAATATCATACAAGAAGGCAACACCATTTTTTTGTCACTTTATATTTGAATATAATTATTAGTCTAAATATATTATGGTAAAAAAAATTAATTTGCAGGACATGTGTATATTATTGTTGCACCTGAGAACAATGAAGAGGAAACATAGTATTGGTTGGTTAGATGTGTTCAGAGAAAACATAAGTTAGTATAACCTAGAGAAGATGATGATGACTATCATTATCCTATGGGTTCGGTTGTGGTTATTGGCACATGGTTAAGAAAATACCTAACAAGGAAGAATGGTTTGCCTACATTCAAAGACTATGAAACACATAAGAAGATTATTCACTACTCGTATTTGAATGTGGAAATAAATATAAATCTAACCATGTATCATGGGAGACCTACTAATAAAGAGTTGTGGTCAATTTCTATTGAAGAACACAAGACAATTATAGATGCACTACATAAAAGAGAAGATGTTGATGGTACAATGGAATAAGTAATACATGTTAGTATAAATGTGAACTTTTAGAATTTGGGAAAACTTCATATATATAATTTTTTTAAAATTTTACATCACCTAAACATATCATAATCTTATTATTGATGCATTGCAAAAAATAGAGGATGCATATGGTACAATGATATAAGTAAATAGAGGCAAGTATGTATGTGTACTTTTTTAAAATTTTGATAACTTAATATATAATTTATTTTTCTTTTAAATCACATAAACATATCATAATCCTATACCCCCTTAAGACATCCTTATTTTAGGTCCCCTTAAGACATCAGCAGTTTAGATCCCCTTAAGACATCCTAATTTTAGGTCCCCTTAAGACACCCTAATTTTAGATCCTCTTAAGCCATCCTCATTTTAGGTCCCCTTAAGGAATCTCCTTAAGACATCTTAATTTTAGATCCACTCAAGGCATCCTCTTAAGCCATCAGATCTATCACATCCTCAAACTACATATCCTAATCCAACATCCCCTTAATACATCCAAATTTTAAGTCCCCTTAAGGCATCCCCTTAAGACACCCTAATTTTAGATCCACTTAAGGCATCCAATTAAGATATTATATCTATCACATCCTCAAACTACATATCCTAATCCTACATCACCTTAAGATATCCAACTTTTAAGTCCCCCTAAGGCATCCCATTAAGATAACCTAATTTTAGATCCACTTAAGGAATCCTCTTACGTAATAATATCTATCACATCCTCAAATTACATATCCTAATCCTTCATCCCCTTAAGATTTCCCCTCAAGAAATCTACTCTAGGAACCCCCGTTAAGTTCACCAAGAATTTTAATGTGCCTCATTTTAAAATGTTGTGCAAGTCTCTTGATTTTTGGTTTAGGTGTGTAACGACACCATTAATATGTTCAAGAACTTAATGATTATTCTTTTTTTTTTTCAATTTGGTAAGCATGATCCTCTTACCTTTGTACTCAGTTACATTAATTATACATGTTTTTAGTTACAGTTTTTTTTCTATTAGTACAAGTTTTTAGTTACTTATTAAATATTTATTCATTATTACAGGTTTCTAGCTCTATGATTAGGCTTATAAAAGATCACGTTTCTTCTCAAATTATAACCAATTTTATTGTGTTAGGTCCTACTAAATATTTTAAATATTATTAAGTTATCGAACTATTGAACAATTATCTTATTTTGTTTTGTTTTCAATGAATATTTCAAATACTTTACATTTAAAAATGGTTTCTTATTTCGTTATCTTATTGAATACAAGTATCCTTTACATATATGATTGCAATTTGGATGTTAATTTTTTTTTTGTATCTTGTTCAATGTTAGAAAAATTGCTATTTTTTTTATCTTGTTCAATATTACAGTACGTAGTACTTGTAGACATACATATACAAAATATCTAAAAATTATACTAAATATGAAAAACATTTCAAATAAATATTATCAATCCATGTACATATAGTATAGATAATAAAGCACATGTAACATTACAAAATATCTAAAAATTATGGCCATCAACATAATATTGCCTCATCTCATCTCTCCAGGCATAGTACCTATAAAGATCACCATCAATAGATTTCACTGAATCTACAATATTATGCATGGCTCCTATAAAGTGCACAACATGGAGGGACAAAGGGCTGCTTTTGGAGGTGAGTAATGTGGTCTATGATAGATTTTATGTTTTCATCAATTCTATTTTTAGAGAGAACTTGATCGATATCATCTTGTGGATATGGTGGCAGAGGGGGTGTGGGTGGAGGTGGGGGTGTGTGTCCTAGGTGAGAATTAAGTAAGTCATTGATGTAAAACTCATCCATGACTATATATATAAATCAACCGGCATTAAAAGTATTTGATTTAAAATTGAATTAAAATAAACATACATACATATATAGAATTGAAACATTTAAAAAACTTAGAAATAATGTAATCTAATGTATAAAACATGTACATAATGTAATATAATCTATCAAACACATGTGTACATGTACATAATTTATCTAAAATAATCTAATCCTATCTTAATCTCCATCTCCATCTTAATCTATCTAAAATAATATAATTCAATCTTAATCTCTTGTCTCACAAGGGTCCTAATGTGTTTTAGTGGACCCTAATGGGTCCTAATGTGCCCAAATGGGTCTTAAGGGGTCCTTGGACCACTTAAGACCCATTGGGACACATTAGGACCCATTATGACACATTAAGACCCGTTAGAAAACATTACGTCCCCATTGCGGTCCTAATTTGTTCTAGGGGGTCTTAATGTGTTGTAATGGGTTCTAATGTTTCCCAGTGGATCTTAAGTGGTCCTAGGAAAAATTAAGACCCGTTGAGAAACATTAGGAACAATTACAAAAAATTAAAACATGTTAGAACACATTAGGTCCCCATTAGGGTCTTAATGTGTTGTAATGGGTACTAATGTGTCCCAATTCATCTTAAATGGTCCTAGGACCCCTTAAGAACCATTTTGACACATTACGATGCCTAAGGATACTTATTACACATTTTTGACCTCTTAGGACCTATTACGTCTCATAAGGGTCCTAATGTGTTTTAATAGATCCTAATGGGACCTAAAGTGTTATAACATGCATTAATGTGTCGTAATAGGTCCTAATGTGTCAAACGGGTGTTAAGGGGTCCTAGGACAACTTAAGACCCATTGGGACACATTGTTATACAATGAATTTGCGCCTCTGATCTCAAGCTTTCTTGGTCTTGATAATCCAGTATAACATGGGAATCATCTCAAGGTTGTGGGACCTTATGCTAACCGAGATGAGACCTCTAGGTTCTAGGCTGGTTCCTCTTGGATAATCACCTTAATTTGCTTCTTAAACAGGAAAGTAAATCTTTTGAGGGAAAGGGATAGAAGGATGCATGAAAGGGAAATGACTGAAAGAAAACTACCTACTAGGTGATGCACCGAAATTAGGGCTTGGATCTCAGTATAGAGGAATGAAACTAATGGAGGAAACAAGTCTAATAAGTCACAACTCATTGGATAGGTTTGCATAAGTATTTCATAGGAAGGTCTGAACAAAAGACTCGACCTATGACCCGCAAACAAACATCCTTCTCTGCAACCAGGTGTAGGAATGAGACAAGACTGCTGGGGGCTAAAGTATACCCAAAAAACATCTAAATCAGATCAAACACAGTAACACTCAGATTTGCAGAAAATGAGAGGGACCAAGAACCCCAAATCCATTAATCACATTCATAAATTTTGATCCAATAAGAGATAATACAAACTAGGAAGAATAGGGATATGAAAGATTATCACAAAGTACTTCCAACAGCTTGCATGATCAATGAGAAGATTACAGAATGTAAAAGCCAGAGGGCAGAAAGAATGCCTCAGATAACTCCAAGAGAGAACAAATTCTCTTTACAAAATTCCAAAATCTGAGCACTAAGGCTCTCAAAAAACTTTAAATACTCCCATGCACATAGGCAGGAGTCTCAGAAAACCTAACTAGGGTTACAGATTTACAATGTACTCATTGACCCTTGGACAAAATCTAATCTGGCCATAAATGTGCACCAAGTGAATCGATCAGATCAGATTTCCTTTTTTCGCCCAACCCTATACTGGATTACGCATCGTGGACAAGAAACCTAGATCCATGAGCCATACTCTGCAACTAAGTCTCCGTCATGAATGCTCACCAGCTGATCACAGTCCCCTAGGACGGGAAGTGACCCTTGACAGCCGCTGCTCAAATTCTCATCAATGAGCCATCGATCATGACCATGTCCTTCTGCCAACTGCACCTGAGAGCAATAACTTCTGATTGGACTCTGTATCTCCTTCCACGTCTCTGAATCTTCTGTTTCTCCACCGACGTTGAACAAATCTATTCCTGGGATCAACAGACTCTCTATGCATGGCCGCCTGCAATTGAAACCTTCTGATCAGTTCTGGAACATGAGCACGGAGGAACCATGGCTGTCGAGTGTTCACAGTGCCAAATCTGTCGCCAAACATTCAAATTCAAAGTCTAGCGACAACGCAACTGATCGTTAGTCTCCTTGTCACGAGCATCAGACCTTAACCATGGTTAAATCTCACGACCTGGCGACAAAGCACTTTTTTACCTCTGTTTAACCCGAGCCCAGAACTGGCGACATGGCGACCGTGAAATATCAAAGTCGCGAGGCATTTTACTTAACTCATCATTCTTCTAGCGACCCGGCGCCTAACTGTCACCTTTAACTGTCACGGCTCGTCGCCCAGTCGCCAGATGCTATCTCTCCGTCTCAAGACCACGTGACAAAGCCTAGTCGCCAAGTCGGGGAATCCTTCTTATCAGTCAGCATGTGCCCTTAACCTTTTCAGCGACAACGCGACTACCCTTGGCGCTGATTCAGGAGTACTTTTCTCGTAGGGCACTTTGATCACCTGACCACGCGTCCGCCATTGGATCATCTGTGCTTTGCATCAGACGGCTGGCATTTAATCGCTTGAAAACTGAGGCTACCCCTAAATCATCTCACGATCCTGCGACTGAAGGGAAATAATACTTAGTCTCGAAGTCGCTTGACCCATCTTCTCCGTCTGGCGATCACCCGACTGAGGACCCACATCCACCTGCCATATGCCACCTGTCACACAGCCACTGGTTCATCTGTTGTACACTGAGGAAGCTGAGTCATCGTTCTGTTCTGGCGACAAGGCGACCAAGGGATGGTAGCCAAGTTGGAAGATGTTTCATCAACTGTTGAATTCTTCACGCGATTTCACGACTGAAGGTGGACCCCGTTCTTTATCTTCATTGCTCGGCGAGTAAGCGACGAGGCCTGGCTTTCTACTCGCCGCGCACTCGCGAGCTCCTTTTCTTTGTTCCAAACTGCTCGGTGACTACGTGATACCTTCTTTGTTTTCTTCAGTCACACACTCGCAGGTTGATCTTTGACTTATCCTTATTCCCTGCGACTGAGCGATGGGTCCCGCTTCTACTCATCGCAAGGTCATGAGCAGCATTCTGTTTTCCTTTATCCATCGACGACTAAGCGATGACTTGTCCTCTTTGCTCATCGCATACTCGTGACTTATATCATCTTCATCTTTTCTACTCGGCGAGTGCGCGATGACATTATCCTTCGGCTCGTCGCACACCCGCAACCTTGAAACCTTTCATGAAACAGTCATTGCGACCGCGTGACGTATCATTGAAAATGACTCATCGCCCACTCGCGGTCCTTATAAACCTTGACTTTGATTGATCGCGATTGCGCGACCATTTTGCTCTTCAACTCGTCGCCGACCCGCGGCCTCTTTTCTTTTTATGTTCATTGCTCAGCGACTGCGCGATTAGACATTGTTATGGTGAACCCGCTTAGTCGTAGACAGATCGGACCTATGCAGGAATAGATCGCGATTGCGCGACGACCGCGATTGGCAGTGTTGCCCAAATTTTTCTATTCTGTGCATTTGACCTGGTTTTCCCTGTCTTGCGTCTTCTGTCTTGTTTTCCAGGGGTTCATGTTTTCACTTGGCCTTCAACCCTAAAAAAACCTAAGTCTTTCATGTGCAAACGAGGTGAAACAAGCCCTAAACCCTTGGCACGTTATGTTTCGCAGTTACTTTTTCCCATCACTTAGAGCATGTGCTTTATTTTCTAAGTCGCGTGATCGCTTAAACCTCAGAGAATATTCCTTTCTTTCCCCCAACTCTGCGTCTTCCTTGTGTCGCGTATTCTGATAATACTTTGGAATATTCCCCTTGTGTCTTCCGACTTAGCTCCTCTCTTCAGTCGCATGATCGCTAGATCTATGTTAAGCCTTTGTGAAAAGTGGGATGCTCTCAGTCAGTCGGGTGATCGCAAGAGCCTGGGCGAATATTCTTTTTTCTCTCCCGACTTCGCTTTTCACGTTGTCGCGTAGTCTCATGACCGCTTCGAATATTCCCTATCTGTTCTCTGACTTAGCGATTAGTCCTCAGTCGGGATGTCACGGGATGAGATCTTACAAGTCACATAAAGAATAGGACCCACCCGGTCGCTTGATCGCTTGAAGATTTCAACAGTTAGTGGTATGTCTTCCGACTTCGTGATACACCTTGGGTCGCCTTGTCGCGGGAACGAAGTGATGACTCAGCTCCCCAGTGTGCAAACAGATGAACCAGTGGCCGTGTGACAGATGGCATAAGACTTGTGGATGTGGGCCCTCAGTCGGGTGATCGCCAGACGATGTAAATTGGTCACGCGACTTCGAGACTAAGGTTTCTTTGCCTTTGGTCGTGGGATCGCGATATGATTTAAGGGTATCCTCAGTTTTATAGCGATTAAGCGACAGCCATCTGATGCAAAGCTCAGAAGATCCAACGGTGGTCGCTAAGTCTGGTGATCAAAGTGCCCTATGAGAAAAGTACTCCCGACTTAGCGATTAGGGCAGTCGAGTTGTCGCTGGAAGGATTAAAGGACACATGTAAACTATTTTGAAAAGTCAAAGGTCTCGGAGCTGGGTTCTCCTGACTTGGTGACTAGGCTTTGTCGCGTAGTCTCATGACAGAAAGTTAGCATCTAGCGATCGGGCAACAAACTGTGACAGTTTAAGGAGACAGTTAGGCGCAAGGTCGCGGGATGAGTGGTGAGTTAAGTGAAATGTCTCCCGACTTTGAAATTTCACAGTCGGGATGTCGCCAGAAGTAACTCAGGTGGGCCAGGTGTTAAGAAAAGCACAGTGTTGCTGGGTTGTGAGATGATACCATGGTTAAGGACTGATGCTCGTGACTTAGAGACTAGCCGTTGTCGCGTGGTCGCAGGAATTTGAATTTGAATTTCTGGCGGCAAGATGACAGGGGAGAACGCTCGGCAGCCATGGTTTCTATTTTCTCATGTTCCAGATTTGATCAGAGGGGTTTCTAGTTGCAGAGGGGTCATGCACAGAGCAGTCAGCCGAGATTTGAATAGATTTGTTTCAATATCGTTAAAAAAGAGAAGTTTCAACGTGTTGCAGAGCAGAACATAGTTATGGCTGAGTTTCTAGAAGTGCCACGAGGAAGGAGAAGAAGTCCTGGGCGATGATAAGATGAACACTTGGCTATGCACTGTTCACAGACAAGAGTGGCAGTTATTGCAGAGAGATATAGGTGAACAGGTGTGCATGACTATTCAGAGTAAACATAAATGATACTATCCACCGTCTACCAAATCTGATTGCCAGTTGCCAGATCGAGGCAGAGCATGAAAATATCTGTGAAATATCTATTTGACTCAGTCATTCTCCACCGCCTCTTCTCTCTCTTTTCCTCTCTCCTGTAATTTTAGGGTTAGGGTTTTCCATGATCATCCGAAGCTTGTTGCATCCTAAGGGATTCCAAGATGGTCATAGCCCTATATATAGTAGAAAAGTTGCAATTGCAAGGGTCAGTTCTTCTTCTTTTGTTCTTGCTGTTCTGTAACTTTTCTGAGTTCTTAACAGAGATTAAGAGATTTTGTAACCCAGGAGTTCATTTTTATGCAGAAGGCATACTCTGTGACATTCTCTTGTCCTTGGTGTATTTTGTGCATGAGTCTGTAA
>MU220294.1:550487-585548 GCA_018584345.1 Thuja plicata | reverse complement strand
CACATGTTCTAAGTGATGGGAAAAAGTAACTTCGAAACATAACGTGCCAAAGCCTAAGGGTTTATTTCATCGTTCAACATAAGAGACTTAGGGTTCCTTAGGGCTTTAAGGGTTTTAGTGAGGATCTTAAACCCTGGAAAAACAAGATAGATGAAACCAGACAGGGCAAAACAGACCAAATGCATAGAATGGGAAATTTGGGCAACACACATTAAAACCCATTAGGACACATTAAGACCTGTTAGAACACATTAGGTCCCCACTAGGGTCCTAATGTGTTATAATGGGTCTTAATGTGTTATAATGTCTCCTAATGTGTCCCAATTGATATTAAGTGGTCCTAGGACCGTTTAAGTTACAATTTGACACATTAGGACTCCTAACGATACTTATTATGCATTTTGACCTCTTAGGACCTATCATGTCTCATAAGGGTCCTAATGTATTTTAATGGATAATAATGGGATCTAATATGTTCTAACTGGTATTAATGTGTTGTAATGGGTCCTACATGTCCAAAATATCCTTAATTTGTACCAAGACCACTTAAGACCCATTTTGACACATTAGAATCCATTGCAACACATTGATACCCATTAGAATGCGTTAGGTCCCCATTAGGGACCTAATGTGCTCTAAAGGGTCTTATTGTTCCATAATGGGTCCTAATGTATTGCAATGGGTCTTAAGTTGTCCTAGGACAACTTAAGACCTGTTTGGATACATTAGGGCCCTTAAGGATACTTATTACACATTTTGACCTCTTAGGACCTATTATGTCTCATAAGGGTCTTAATGTGTTTTAATGGATCCTAATGGGACATAATGTGTTAAATAATGGGTCTTAATGTGTCGTAATGGGTGCTAATGTGTCCCAATAGGTCTTAAGTGGTCCTAGGACCTCTTAAGACCTGTGGGGACACTTTAGGGACCCTAAGGATACTTATTACAAATTTTGACATCTTAGGACCTATTATGTGTCATAAGGGTCCTAATGTGTTTTAATTGATCCCATATGGACATAATGTATTCTAACCAGTCTTAATGTCTCATAATAGGTCCTAATGTGCTCAAATAGGTGTTATGGGGTCCTGGGACCACTTAAGACCCATTAGGACACATTAGGATCCATTAGGACACATTAAGACCTCTTAGAATACACTAGGTCCCCACTAGGGTCCTAATGTGTTCTAATGTATCTTCATGCGTCGTAATGGGTCCTAATGTGTTCCAATGGGTCTTAAGTGGTCCTAGGACCCATTAAGACCCATTTGGACACATTATAACACCGAAGGATACTTATTAAGCATTAGGACCTCTTAGGACATGTTATGTGTCATAAGGGTCCTAACATGTTTTAATGGATCCTAATGGGACATGATGTGTTCTAACGGTTCTTAATTTGTCTCAAAGGGTCCTAATGTGTCCCAATAGGTCTCAAGTGGTCTTTTAATACCTGTTTGGACACATTAGGACCCATAAGGATACTTATCACGCATTTTGACCTCTTAGGACCTATTATGTCTCATAAGGGGCCTAATGTGTTGTAATAGATTCTATTGGGACGTAATCTGTTCTAACGGGTCTTAATGTCTTGTAATGGGTCCTAATGTGTTATAAATGGCCTTAAGGGGTCCTAATGTGGTCTAACATGTCTTAATATGTCGTAATGGGTCCTAATGTGTTCTAATGGGTCTTAAGTGGTCCTAGGACCCCTTAAAACCTATTTGGACACATTATGACCCCTACGAATACTTATTACGCATTAGGACCTTTTAGGACCTATTATGTGTCATAAGGGTCCTAATATGTTTTAATGGATCTTAATGGGACTTAATGTGTTCTAATTGGTATTAATGTGTCGTAATGGGCCCTAATGCATCCAAATAGGTCTTATGGGGTCCTAGGACCCCTTAAAACCTTTTTGGACACTTTAGTAACCATTACGATACATTAAGACCGGTTGGAACACATTAGGACCCTAATGGGGACCTAATGTGTTCTAACGGGTCTTAATGTGTCTTAGTGGGTCTTAATGTGTCCCAATGGGTCTTAAGTGGTCCTAGGACCCCTTAAGGCCTATTTGGACACATTAGGACCCATAAGGATAGTTATTACACATTTTGACCTCTTAGGACCTATCATGTCTCATAAGGGTCCTAATGTGTTTTAATGGATCCTATTGGGACCTAATGTGTTCTAAGGAGTCTTATTGTTTTTTAATGGGTCCTAATGTGTTCTAACAAGTCTAAAGGGAACTTGTGACCATTTAAGACCCATTGGTACACATTAGGACCCATTACGACACATTAAGACTCGTTAGAACATATTAGGTCCCCATTAGGGTCCTAATATGCTTTAACAAGTATTAATGTGTCATAATGAGTCATAATATGTATCAATGGGTCTTAAGTGTTCCTAGTACCCCTTAAGAACCATTTTGGCACATTAGGATTCCTAAGGATACTTATTACACATTTTGACCTCTTAGGACCTATTATGTCTCATAAGGGTCCTAATGCATTTTAATGAATCATAATGGAACCTAATATGTTCTAACAAGTATTAATGTGTTGTAATGGGTCCTAATATGTTCAAACGGTTCTTAAGGGGTCCTAGGATGCATTAAGCCCCATTGGGACACATTTGGAACCATTACGACACATTAAGACCCGTTCGAACACCTTAGGTCCCCATTAGGGTCAGAATTTGTTCTAACGGATCTTAATGTGTCGTAATAGGTACTAATGTGTCCCAATGCATGTTAACTGGTCCTAGGACCCCTTAAGAACCATTTAGACATATTACAACCACCAAGGATACTTATTACACATTTTGACCTCTTAGGACCTATTACGTCTCATAAGGGTCCTAATGTGTTTTAATGGATCCTAGTAGGACCTAATATATTATTATGTGTCTTAACGTATCATAATGGGTCCTAATGTGTCAAAATGGGTCTTAAGGGGTTCTAGGACCACTTAAGACCCATTGGGACACATTAGAACTCAGTACAACACATTTAAACCCATTAGAACACATTAGGTCCCCACTAGGGTCCTAATATGTTATAACGGGTCTTAATGTGTCATAATGTGTCCTAATGTGTCCCAATTGATCTTAAGAAGTCTTAGGACCCCTTAAGGCCCATTTTGACACATTAGAACCCCTAAGAATATTTATTACGCATTTTGACCTCTTAGGACCTATTATGTCTCATTAGGGTCCTAATATGTTTTAATGGATCATAATGGGACCTAATGTGTTCTAACGGGTCTTAATGTGTTGTAATGGGTCCTAACATGTCCAAACGGGCCTTAAGGGGTCCTTAGACTACTTAAGATGCATTGGGACACATTAGAATCCATTGCGACAGACTGAGACCCGTTAGAAAAAATTAGGTCCCCGTTAGGGACCTAATGTGTTCTAATGGGTCTTAATGTGTCGTAATGGGTCCTAATGTGTCCCAATGGGTCTTAAGTAGTCCTAGGATCCCTTAAGACCTGTTTGGATACATTAGGGATGCTAAGGATACTTTTTATGCATTTTGACATATTAAGACCTATTATGTCTCATAAGGGTCCTAATGTGTTTTAATGGATCCTAATGTGTTTTAATGGATCCTAATGGGACCTAATGTGTTCTAACCATTATTAATGTGTTGTAATGGGTTCTAATGTTTCCAAATGGGTCTTAAGGGGTCATAGGACTGCTTAAGACCCATTGGGACACATTAGAACCCATTGCGACACATTAAGACCTGTTAGAACATATTAGGTCCCAACTAGGGTCCTAATGCATTCTAACGTGTCTTACTGTGTTGTAATCAGTCCTAATAAGTTCCAATTGGTATTAAGTGGTCCTAGGACCCCTTAAGAGCTGTTTGGACACATTATGATCCCTAATGATACTTATTACGCATTAGCACCTCTTAGGACCTATTATGTGTCATAAGGGTCCTAATGTGGTTTAATGGATCCTAATGGGATCTAATGTGTTCTAACGGGTCTTAATATGTCTGAATGGGTCCTAATGTGTCCCGATGGATCTTAAGTGGTCGTAAGACCCCTTAAGAACTTTTTGGACACATTAGGGCCTATAAGGATACTTATTACACATTGACACTTAGGACCTGTTATGTCCCATAAGGGTCCTAATGTGTTTTAATGAATCCTAATGGGACCTAATGTGGTATAACGAGTATAAATGTGTCATAATGGGTCCTAATGTGTTATAACAGGTCTTAAGGGGTTCTATGACCATTTAAGACCCATTGGTATACATTAGGACCCATTATGACACATTAAGACTCGTTAGAACACATTAGGTCCCCATAAGGATTCTAATGTGTTCTAATGGGTCTTAATGTGTCGTAATGGTTCCTAATGTGTCCCAATAGGTCTTAAGCGCTACCATGACCCCTTAAGACCAAATTGGACATATCAAGACCCCTAAGTATACTTTTTACACATTAGGACCTTTTAGGTCCGATTATGTCTCATAAGGGTTGTATTGTGTTTTAATGGATCCTAATGGGACCTAATATGTTATAATGGGTATTAATTTGTTGTAATGGGTCATAATATGTCCAAATGCATCTTAGGTGGTCCTAAGACCCCTTAAGATCCATTTGGACACATTATAACCCTTAAGGATACTTATTATGCATTAGAACCTCTTAGGGCCTATTATGTATCATAAGGGTCCTAATGTGTTTTAATGGATCCAAATGAGACCTAATGTGTTCTAACAGGTCTTAATGTTTTGTAATCAGTCCTAATGTGTCAAAATAGGTCTTAAGGAGTCCTAGGACCACTTAAGATGCATTGGGACAAATTAGTATGCCTGAAGACACATTAAGACCCATTAGAATACTTTAGGACCCTAAGGGATCCTAGGACCACTTAGGATCCATTATGGCCCATTACTATATGTTAATGAACTCTAAGGGGTCCTAATGTTTTCTGAGGGGTCTTAATAGGTTCCTAGGAAACATTAATGAGTCATAGGGGATCCTAAATAGTCCTAAGGGGTCCTAATGTATTTTAAGGGGTTATAAGGGTCCTAAATGATCCTATAATCCATTAGGACCCCTTATGATACATGATGGGTCCTAAGGGGTCATAGGACTTGTCAATGAGTCCTAGGACCCCTTATGACACCTTATGATACATTATGGGTACTAAGTCATCCTAATGTGTATTAAGGGACACCAAGGGATACTAAGGGGTTATGATGCATATTAAGGGGTAGTAATGTGTGCTAAGAAGTCATTAATGGTCCTAGGGTATATAATGGGTTCTAAGCTAGGGTCATAGAATATATTATGGTCCATAAAAGGGTAGTAAGGGGTTGATAAGTTAATGAGTTCTAAAGGGTCATGTGGTTGTTGAATAAGGATTAATAACATGGGTCCTAGGATACATAATAGGTCATAAGGGTTGTCAAATACATAATAAGTCCTAACGAGTGATAATTATGAATTGTACGGTCATAAATATTCTTTGGCCAAATACCTATTTTAGCTTTTGTTATAAATATTATTTATTTATTTTGTGTGCAATTGACATATATAAGAATAAAATTCAAGGTGTTAAGATTAGTGTGAGTTAGTGGTTTATGATTTCTATATTTAAAATTATTTATATCTAGGGTTTCTCCTATGCAAGTTATTTATTTAGGGTTATGATTCTAAGTTTTTGGTTTAAGGTTTGTATTTTAGGATGTTAATTTTATTAAATTATTTCTTCGTGTGTACATAAGTGCAATTTTTACATTTTCAATAAAATAATAATAAAAATTACATCTATATACATGAAAAACTATTTTTTTAACATTTCTATAGTAAAACTATACAAAAAACTAAATACATTAAAAAACTATTTATATATGAAAAACCCTATTTTTTTCATATTTCTACAATAAAACTAAAAACATTTAACATACAGATTCATTTTTATAATAAAAATAAACAAATACTAATATAAATTGCTAAAAATAGTAAAAACAATAAAAAATAATAGTTAAAATGAAGAAAAACCAAAATATGGCCTACATGGAGGGGTTTCTAGCCGGAGAGGAAATAGAGTGAAGCTCTTGAACCGGGGGGCATTTGTTATAAATGAGTCCACCCCATTTAAAAAAAAGGTTTACGTAAGGGGACCCGCTTAGAAATAGGGCCCCGTTCCATATGTTACTCATTTTTAAATATGGTGACGTTTGTAGCGAGGTTGCGTTTCTAAGCGGGGCCCTATTTTTTTAAAAGATGGTTCAGGGTCCTGTAGCTGGCAGGATCCTATTCAAATTTAGCCTTGGGATCCCGATCCATAATGTTACCTTGTTTTTTATGAGTGGGACCCCATTTTTTAAAAGTCTTTTCCATGAAAATGACTAAGTATAAAACTTCCACAAAAAAGTTGACTCATCTTCTTGCTTTTACCCGGAGAGAGAGAGAGAGAGAGAGAGAGAGAGAGAGAGAGAGAGAGAGAGAGAGAGAGAGAGAGAGAGAGAGAGAGAGAGAGAGAGAGAGAGAGAGAGAGTTTATTATTTGTTTTAGACCTAGGGTTTCTTGTTTTAGTTGTGTCTAGGTTTACATTTTTGTTTTATACCTAGGGTTTCATATTTTAGTTGTGTCTAGGTTTATGTTTTTATTTTCTACCAAGGGTTTTAAGTTTTAACAATTTTTTTTAGTTTTCTTATTTTGTACAATAATTTACAAAGTAAATTAAAAATTAAAATAACTAAATTAAACATAAAATACATTTTTTATATTCTATTAGAAAACAAACTTGAAACTATAAAATTACTTGTCTAACTATTAAAAAATAAAAATAAACTATATGTTTAATAAAAATAAAAATAATGATTAAATAAAAATAATAAAAAATAATGGCACGTACCTGGAATCGAGAAAAAAAATAGCTAAGGGGGTCAGTGACAGCACTGGAAACAAGCACCTATACGCTGAAAACTGTGATCCCATTTTTCAAGTTGTGAAAATGACTTACAAAATGGTTAAAAACAAAAAAAAAATATATATTTACAAAATGAGCACCCATTTTTTAAATGGGCACCCATTTTATATTTATGACTCAGGCCCCCAAACCTTAATGGGCACCCATTTTTAAAAAAAAAAGTGCCTGTTTCTTGCGCTAAAATTTTTTGGCTGCAAAATTCTACGAAATTGGCACCCAACTTGCTGCATTTACCCTACAAAATCCTTTTGTACCTGTATTAGTTGTACTAGTTGTGTCCTTGAAAAATATGAACATTCTATTATGTGTAGAAGGCCCCTCTTGGCCTTGTGAACTTGAAACTTGCTAATTTGTTTCCCTTATCAACATGCTCATCCAATTCAATAGCCCTTTTCTTGGATCTATTATTGGCTACTAGAGGTACCCATGACTAATTATCTGCATTATTAACCCCATAATACTCACCCTCTTTATAATTGATCAATGTAACACTAGGAGTACCTTTCTGAATTTGTGAATTATGTATTTCATTAGCCTCCTAAGGTAAATTCTATTGTGACATTTAATAATTCTAAACCACAAGAGCCTGATTTAGCAAGGTCTTTGAGAAATTTGTCCATTATTGTTTCTAATTACAAGCAAAACACTATTCTTCATCTTGTGCCACATTGTTTTGTACTAGCACAATCTCTTTAGATGAGCTGGGTGTATTTGGATTATATAGAAAATTAGGCCTTTGGTTATAAATTATCCTTTTGCCTTGTTGATCAGGTTGGTAATCTGGCCTATTGGGCTGATATGGGGCTTGATGTGGCCTCCCATTCTAAATTTGTTTCCTCTCAAGATTGACCAACTTTACTAAAAGTATGCAATGTCTTCATCATATTTTCATTATATTCCTTAATATCCTTAAGCTCTTGACATGTAATTGTAACAACATGTTCTTGAGCTGCGACATGATTGTTAAATATTGGAAACACTAGAACAACAACTATAATAGGTGGTACAATAGAGGTAACTAGCTAAATTTCAATAAAATATGGCATAGAGGTCCTAGGTGCAATCTTACCTGCCTTAATCAAACTATTCTCCACCCTTATTATAATATCAAATGCAGATAGTGATGAATTACCCCCATTTGATTGAATATGCACTGGTATATCACTATTCAAAGCCTTAAGTTAAAATAAAAAGGCATAATCATTAGATGGCTTTACGGAGGCTAGAATTCTATTCCATGTCTTGTAGAAGTGATAGTTGAAATCTGAAATTTTTTCACATGGAGATCTCTTGATAGTTGTCAATCGCTCTAGTAATGAAAGATGGTCAGACTTTATTTCAAATTATCAATTCACTCACTCTCCTAGTTGATCCCATGTGGTAATTGAATTGATAGGAAGAATTCTAAACCATTCAAGGGCTTTTCCCTTGAAAGAGGCTTCTAAGATCCTTACTGTAACATCTTGTTCAGACACATGATGTAAACTACACAAATTTATGATATCCAAGATGTTTATATGGTTGTAACATGATCTTAACCAATGAAAATGGTAGGCTCTTTAGGGCTGGTCCTAGAATATCATGCTATTAAGTGAGGTCCAAGGGAATCCCTTGATTGAAGAAATAAAAGTTTGATTTTAGGAAGGTGGTGGATTATCTATTGGAGCTATAACAGTTAATACATGAATTAGAACAAGTAGTTTTGCTTGATTTATTGTTGGTAAATGATTTGGAACTATTGGTAAAATCAAATTGGAATTGCTAGGAGTTGTATAATTGCTAATAATTTTTAAAACTTCAACCACCTTGTCAGCAAGGTCTTCAAAACTTGCAAAAAGAGGGTTTCTAAAAGTTGTAACCATAGGATTAGAACTATAAGGTGCTGAACCTCCTAAATAATTTGGAAATCTACAATCTCTTCTTGCTTCCCTACCTCCTCTTCTTATTGGATGAAGTTCCTGATACTCAAAATTTTCTCTACTTTGCCTAGTTTGAACTTTTCTCATATGATACAAACACTGAATCTGCTAAAAAAAAAGAATTAGAGTAACCAGAAAGTGCTAAGAATTACCTTCTTGAAGGTTGTAAACTACTATTCACACCAAAATAGCAGCAACATAAATCTCTAAAGAACCGAATATTAGTTTGTGTCCCACCGGGCGTGAAAAAATGTTGTTACAAATGATTGCACCCATTATGCTAAGTTTGACAACTCGACAATCTTGTGAAACATGGAATGATCTTCAGGCTTGTGGATATGCCTATGGTGAAGATCAATCTCTTGAGAAGGTCAGCTTCCTCTCAATATTCACCTAAAACTATCTTTTAAATAGGAAAAATGATAGTAGGATATGCTTGAATTAAACCTATCTCTAAATGGTGATGCACCGAATGATGAAACACATATGCAACTAATCAACCCACAAATAATCCATTAAAAAATATGATCTCACAACCCAGCCAAACATGCATTGCAATAAAGATTCTTACGAGAGGTTTTTGACTTCTAAAACTTATAGAAGGAAAATAATGATGTGTTTACTAGAATTTAATATCCAGAATGCTTAAGCACACACACAGACCTACACTATAACATGTTTATTTATGAATTTAATATCAAAATAAATTGATAAAATGAAGGAAACACAACATTTCAATCAAAATGATTCACAAACAATACTCAGAACTCAGAAAATGAGAAGGAAAATCTGTCTCTATAATGAAGAATCGAGAATATCTTAGCTATAATCTCCATGTGCTCAATACAATGTATGTCTAATTTATAGAAATAAAAATCTGGAAAAAAAATAATGGATCCATCAAACAATGCAACGCAAGCCTTAAATAAAAGGCTGAAAACCCTAAAAGAGGAGGAACTAAAAATAGAACTGAATTTAAACTCAAACTTCACCTCATTTCTTTCTTCAAAACACAAAAATATCTGATGTGGCTGGATGGAAGAGAAAAGCCACAAAATAGGGGTTCTAACTAATTGCAACTAAATTCCAATTGCCCTAGAGTCACTCTCAAGTGATGTACACATGAAATGAAACTCAAAAAGACTCCAACACCACCCTGAACTGCATCAAAACTCTCCTATAAACTCCATAAGTCCATGAGAAATTAAAAAAACCTCCATGCAACTGCCAAAGAACTCTTGTAATTGATTTTCCAAAAATCACGCACCTAAAAATCCCATCAATCCTTTTGATCATGTGAAACTCTACTTATGCAAAGTTCGGAATTGCATGTAATCTCCTTTAGAGAATAGTTTATAATATACCATTCAATAAATATTAATTACAAAGTAATTTGATGTAGAAGTAAAAAATAGTTATAACTTTATATTAATATTTATTAAGAAAGTAAAGCATATAACTTAATAAATATTCATATAAAGTTATTACATAAGATAATAACCCTTAACTCCTATGGGGTATTAATCAAAAGGAATTTTTAAATACAGCAATGCAAAATTGCCTTCTCCTCTATCGACGACATTAGGGAAATATCAACCCTAAATCACATATCGACCTCTCATTTACATTTTGTAATCTTTTTACTCTACTGCTTTTTGAGGTCGTCGACATGCAAACTAGGGATTTAATATGGAAGTAGAAATTTTTCCATTGAGATCTATTGCATACATGAAGACTTATCCATAGCCCATCGCTCATTTTCACTAATAAGTCTGATTCAGCGCCTCCGGGCCATATTTCTGCAAAGAAAATTACATATTCCCTATGTATACATAAACCAAGGGTTTTTCTTATTATGTATTCTTTGTGCATGCAATCCTGTGGGTATTTGTAAATTTTTGGTTTATGTTTTAATCTTGATAAAATGACATGATTGTGGTTCTTCTACAATATTTCACATACAAAGTGAATTTTTTTTAATAAACCCTTATGTACTCTTTCATTCCTCGAGTTGTGTATTTGAAACATCATATGAATTTGATTAAATGCCTTCTTTGCATATTTTCTTTCATTTTTATCTGGCCTAAACTCTATATATGTGCCAAATAATAACACTTTAAACTCCCTTTGTATATTCGGTATGGACTTCAAGCTCTGTGATTTGTTGAATAAATAAATAAATAAACTCAGCATTTGAAAAAATCTTGCATTCTCATTTTTAAACCCTCTACATATCTCCATGGCTGAGAGTTTATATTTTCTAAGAATTTTACAATCTGGTTTCAAACCCTCCACCATAGAAATTTTGAGGATTTCATTTCTATATGACAAACGATATTAAATAAATGTGCATATTACTCTTGATGGATTCTTGAAATCTATCATGCATATACTATGAAGGGTTTACCCTCGACCTGATGGTTTTCTTTTTGTGTTACTGTGGTCATGGATTTACTGTATTGCTCATGTTCCCTCACAGTTTTAAAAATCTAAAAAAAAACCTTCCCTACATATGGCATTTGAAGATATATAAACGAAATTTTACCCTATGTCACTGTGGTTCTCGTTAAGAATGTTTCAAATGTGACGTTGTGGCTCTTATAAGTCATTGTTTCCCCTTTCTACTCCATGCTTATTTAGACAAAGAATTATAGCACTTGGTGTTAACCATTATGACAATGTTAACATTATTTAATGCATACATCTTCACTTTTTCTTTCTAATGCATAAATATGTTCTTATGATGAACATGATTGTATTTATGAGAGATTATGTCAAAAATGTTGCCCATTAATTGAAATCTCGAGCTATGCCTTGATGTATGTTTTTCTATGAGAAAGGGTTGCACCCTGTGTCTTTATGTAGTGGCCTCATGATATCATATATGTTTTGGTTACTTGTTTTGATATTCCATGACAAATCTTAATATATTTTGCTTGTATATGATGATGCTATTGTAATAGTGGAAGATGTTTTAGACCCTTTAGGAATTTGAAAATTATGAAGTAAAGAGAAAGCCTTTATGATAACAACAGAAACCTATGAAGAGAAAGCATCATTCTTTTGACTATTATACGACCACTTTGCACCTATATTAATGTTGTTTTATTCAACACACCTTATAATGTTTTGGTCTTATCAACCAAATCAAAATGATATGCTTATCACTCTTTTATCATTGAATGACACCATACTTTGTTCACATGTCTGGATTGATGTGCTTGCTGCTCATAAAAAGGTTGCTATCTTGGAATTTGTGGTTTGATACTCTCATAAGATCTAACTGTCACTTGTACTCACAACAACATTATCTCCCTATCATTTTATGATTATCTTTATTTTATCAGTAAAATTTTATTTGACAATATGGATTCCCCTCATGACTAAATATTACTTACTCCACCATGGAAATTTATGTTACTGCCTTGGTATTCCTTGTGCAATCCACTGTCAAAACATCATGGATTTGGTATTGTGAAGCCCTTATTTTTTGTTTGTAAGTATTGACATTGACAATTGTTTGTCTTTTGTGTTACCTTGGATCATTCTTTTTCAATTATTTTGATCATTTATATGAACTAAGAACCATTAATACATCTTTGTTCTAAACAACATTACTATCATGAATGTCTAACATTGTTATCATACTCTCAATGCACTCATTTATGTCCATTGTAATTGTTATCACATTGTCTTTTAATATCCTTCAGAGATGCTCCTCTATATTTATTATCCTTGAAATGACATTTCGGGGGGGGGGGGGGCAAGTTATTATAGCATAGTTTGGATTTATATGTTGCTATTAGTTGTCTTCAATGTGTATACCATGAGACTACTGTTACCTTTGTAATTTTGATGCAGGCTCGTATCTTAGAATCTTAGCAATCTTGCATCAAACAACAATATTTTGTTTCATGTTGCCTTCCTGTTGATCAATCTAGTATTTCTGGTGGCGGTTGATATATAGTTCTCTTTTGAGTTGCAGTCTCTTCTATGTGTTCTTATCTTTATGCTAGATCATTTTCTATGATCGCACCTCATTTGGATTCTTCATATTAGAGTTATTATAATTTATTTGTGGGATTGTACTATTCTTCAAGTTACCGATCAAAGGTTGGGTTTCTAATCTTTTCCCAATCTTTTGGTTTATGTTTCCGAGTGCGGTCATGTCAGCTCACTGTTACGATTAAGGCCAACTTATTTGTATGATCACATCTCTTATTACTTTTTTATTGGAGGTTGACTCATTTATTTTTAGGTCCTGACCTAATTGTTGTAACACATTTTCTTATTCTTGGAAAATGTGATCTTTTATAGGCCGACCAATGATTCAAATTTCCATTTAAGCGTATGGAAATTTTCCTATTAGATAAGAGAGTTTTCATAAGATTATCTAGCGCAGTTTGGCTAGGGTTTGTAAGAGATATTTGATCTAATTAGGAATGTATGTCTGGCATGTGAGACTACATGTTTCAAATTAATTATAATTGATTCACCGATCATAATTAAAGGTTGATCTCTCATTTTCTAATTTTATTGGCTTATTGTTCTTGCTATTTATGTTGTGTTGTATCGGCTACAAGGATCAAATTGATCTTTCTGGGTTTCTCCATCCTTGGCTGCATCAAGTTGTATCAGAGCAAGGATTTGCATCCTTAGGGTTTTCTTATGGGGTGGAGGTTTAAAGGATCTAACCTACGATGATGATGGATTGTAAAGATGGCCATGAGAAATCCTAGAGGAGGAGAATGACATGCAGATCCAATAGCTTTGGATTTATTGAGGCAAATATCTACAATATTGGAAGCAGTAGAGACAACCCAAAGGAGAGGACAACATATAGAGGATGCAAGTGGTGAAGAAGGAGATGAACCAAATCAGAATGAAGCAGCAGAAGGTGATAACCATGAAGCATAGCCTGAGTTGAATCAAGGAGAGGAAAGATTCATTAGGGAATTGACTAATGTTAATCGAAGACCTCATTTCAACCCACCTAATTATCATGGTAACCTAGATGTTTATGATTTGATATATTGGATTAGAGAGATGGATAACTTTTTTGAGCTTGAAGGGACTAATGAAGAAAGGAAGGTGAAGTATTCTTGTACCAAGTTTAAAGGACATGCATCCCTATGGTTGGAACATCTCCAGACATATTGACAAAGAAGAGGTAAAGACAAGATAAAATCATGGGATTGGATGGTGACCAAATGAAAAGAAAGGTTTTTGGTTGAAGACTATCAATTAAGTTTGTTTAGAAAGTTACAGAACTTGAAGTGGAGAGATTTAAGTGTTAAGGGTTACACTAAGGAGGTCTACAAGTTAAACATCAAATCTGGTCATGTAGATGATAAACTTGAACAATTTTCTTGCTACCTTAATGGTTTTAGGATGTCCATACAAGATGAAGTCAGTCTAGTGAAGATTTGGAGTGTGGAAGAGGCTTACAGGTGGGCCTTGAAGGCTGAAGAGAAGTTGAACATAAGGTATGAGAAAAGACAAAAGATAGCTATGGAAGATTTCAAAGAGGTAGAGGTATATCTACTGTAGATCGTAGTAAAAATGAGCCTAAAGTTAAGGACACCGAGCGGTATAGGAGGAATGCTAGTAGTTCCTATTGGAACAAAGAGCAAGGAAATGGTGAAGGAAGGAAGTTCACTGGCACTTTTTTAAAATGTGGTGAAGCAGGGCATAGAGCCTTTAAATGAAAACAATGTAACCCTGAAAAGAAAGTAGAGAGCATTAGGAGAATAAAATTTGCTAATAAAGAGTACATCGGTTCAGTAAAAAAATCAAGAAAAGGAAAGTGCAACCCTGATGACTAGGAGGACCCTATATCATGGAGAACAAGAGAAGGAGTCTATACAAAGGAAGAATTTTTTTAGGACAAGATGTAAGGTGCAGAACAAGGTGTGTAATGTTGTCATTGATAGTGACAATTCTGATAGTCTTGCTTAGAAGAGTTAGTTGAAAAACTAAAGTTGGAGAGGATGAAGCATCCTAAACATTATCACATTGCATGGATTCAAGATGAACATAAGGTACTGGTAAGTGAATAATGCCTAGTTAAATTCAAGTTTGGGAAGTATTATTACAAAATTTTGTGTGATATTATACTTATGGATGTGTGTCATGTCTTGTTGTGTAGACCATGACAGTATGATAGGCAAGCCATACATGATGGTAGAAGGAATGTTTACACTATTGTTTTCAATGGGATGGAACAAAATTTGTTTCCTTTAGATGAACCTCTTAAGAGTGAAGTATGTACCAATGTAATAATATATTTAGTAGACGACAACAAGTTTTTGGATGTCATGAAGCATAATAATATGTATTTTTGTTTAGTGCCTAAGGAGTCTAAGAAGAATGTTTTAGTAGAAGAACATCCTAAGGAAATTTTTGGATTGTTGTGAGGGTATGCTTACATCATATCTAATAATGTACCTGATAGATTACCACAGGTAAGAAGTATTAGTCATTACATGAATTTGATAAGAGGAGCTAGTTTACCAAATAAAGCAACATATAGGATGATGCCAATAGAGAATGAAGAACTCAAAAGGAAAGTGCAATATTTTTTGTAGAGAGGGTTGATTAGAGAAATTATAAGTCCATGTGAAGTACATGATGACAATGGAGGATGTGTACTTATTCAAGAGCAATTCATCATATTACAATTAAGTATCAATTTCCTTTACCTCAAATGGATGATTTGATGGATTGTTTGAGTAGAGATAAGTATTTCACCAAGATTTATTTGAAGAGTGCATATCATCAGATAATGATTAGAGAAGGTGATGAGTGGAAGACTACATTTAAGACAAATGTAGGATTGTATGAGTGGTTGATAATGCCTTTTTGATTGTCTAACATACCTAGTACTTTCATGAGGTTGATGAATGAAGTCGTAAAGAGATTCTTGGGTAGGTATATCATTGTTTATTTTGATGATATCTTGATTTTCAGTAAGATCAAAGAAAAAAATTTGATTCACATTAGAAAAGTATTATAGAGGTTGAGAGAAGAGAAGTTGTTGATAAACATCAAGAAGTATGCTTTCATGAAAGAAGAGGTTATACTTTGGATTTGTAATATCTACTGAGGGATTGACAATGAATCTTAAGAAAGTGAAAGCCATTGTTGAGTGGCCTACATCTGAGAGTGTTGGGGGAGTAAGATCATTTCAAGGGTTAGCTAGTTTCTATCGAAAGTTCATCAGATACTTTAGTTCAATCTTTGGACCAATGACTGAAACTATGAGAGGTGATGAAAAGGAGTTAAAATGGACACATGGGGCACACATAGGCTTTGATTTTTTTGAAGCATAAGGTGAATGAACAACCGGTATTAGCTTTACCTGATGTCAGTAAGGTATTTGAAGTAGGCTGTGATGATAGTGGAAATGAAATTGGAGCTATTTTGATTCAAGAAGGGAGACCTGTTTCTTATTTTAGTGAGAACTTGAATGATTCTAAGGGAAGGTATTTCATGTATGACCAATAATTCTATTCTATAATTCAATATTTGAATAAGTGTATACATTAATTATTACCTAGGTATTTTTTATTGTTTACCGAACATCAAGATTTAAAGTATTTGGGAAGCCAAGGTATGTTGAATCAGTGACATATGAGATGGGTTGAGTCTATGTAGAGCTATACATTTGTGTTGAAATATAAGAGTGGTGTGGAAAATAAAGTTGTTGATGATTTTAGTAGAAGGACTTTGTTGACTGAGATGAAGATTGCAGTATTGGGTTTTGATGAATTGAAGACCATGTATGAGGAAGACCTAGACTTTTTTGAGGCTTGGAAGGCCTTGTAAAGAACCTATTTTTGCTAAAATAATTAATTGGTTAGATTATTTCATTTAGAATGGAATATTGTTTAGAGGCAATCAGTTATGTATACCTAGGAGTTCCATGAGGGATAGTCTGATTAAGGAGAAACATAGTGGAGGTTTAGTAGAACATTATGGCATTGATAAGATAGTATCTTTGGTGAGTGAGAATTAATTTTGGTCACAAGTTTAGAAGGATGTGAGGAAATTTGTACAGAGTTGTAAGGCATGTCAAGTTACAAAATGAAGTAGTCAGAATGTGCGGTTGTAAACACCTTTGATGGTTCCATTCAGACCTTGTGAGGAGATTAATATAGATTTTGTGCTTGGATTGCCTAGAACACAGAGAGGTTATTATTCAATTTTTGTGGTTGTAGATAGGTTTTCTAATATGACACATTTTTTTCCTTGTAAGAAGACTACCTATGTAGTGCATGTAGATGATTTGTGTTTCAAGGAGATTGTGAGATTACATGGATTACCTAAGAGAATTGTATCAGACAATGACAATAGATTCGTTGGGTTTTTTTGGAGGAAACTTTGGAAGAAGTTGAAAGATGATTTGAAGTTTAGTTCTATTTTTCATCCACAAATTGATGGGAATACAGAAGTTGTGACCAAGATTTTTGGAAACTTGTTGAGATGTTTAGTTGGAGATAAGCATAGAAATTTGCATTTAGTTATACCATAGGGAAAGTTTGCATATAAAAATTCAGTAAATAGGAGCACAAGGAAGATACCATTTGAAGTGGTTACTGGGTTTAATTTGAAGGAAATAAAATAATTATGAGATATCAGTCCCGAAGTTAAGAAGAGTGTTGAAGAAAAGGATTTTTATGAGGTTATGAAGCCATTACATGAAGGAGTGAGACATAATTTAAGGAAATGAATCGAGCTTATAAAAGGAGAGATGACATGAAGAGTTGACATAAGGAATTTCAAGTGGGAGATGAAGTTATGATGTAATTACAGAAGGGTAGATTTCTAGTTTGTACTTATAACAAGTTGAAGATGAAGAAGTTTGGTCCTTGTAAGATCTTGAGGAAATTTGATTCAGGGAATTCTTATAAAGTAGAATTACCAAAGGATATGGATATATCACCAATTTTCAATGTTGCTGATTTGTATGAGTAACATGAATCAAATTATAGTAGCAGTGGAGACTCAGATGTTGCACACCAATATCCTAAGAAGTAGTTGGAAAAGATAGAAAATATTTTGGATAGTAGAGTTGGTCGAGTTACAAGAGGTAAGAAGTATATGGAATATCTAGTCCAGTGGAAGAACAAACTAGTTGAAGATTCATCATGGATTTCTCAGGCTGAGGTTGACCTATTTCATTATCCTTTGGCCCTAAAAAAGTGAGGGAATCAATTTTAAATTACCTCAGATGTCTGATGCAGGAGCATCTTGGGATCTTTGCAATCTTGCATCAAACAATTTTTTATTTTTTTTTATTGATCAGTCTAGTGTTTTTGGTGCCGGTCGATCTATATTTGTCTTTTGAGTTATGGTCACTTATGTATGTTCTTAGCTTTATGCTAGATCATTTTATGTGATCATACCTAATTTGGATTCTTCATGCATGAGTTATTATAGTTTCTTTGCAGGACTGTACTATTCTTCAAGTTACCAATCAGAGGTTGGGTTTTCGATCTTTTCCCGATCTTCTAGTTCATTTTTCTAAGCGCGGTTGTGCCAACTCAGTGTTACAATATTTGAGGCTGAATTATTTTTATGATTGCATGTCTTATTATTTTTATTGGAGGTCGATCCAGTTGCTTTTGGGTCCTGACCTAATTATCATAATATGTTTTCTTCTTATTGTAAAATGTGATCTTTTCTAGGCTGACCGATGATTGTAATTGCTTTGTAAACTTATGGACTTGTGCATATGGGATAATAGATTTTTCATAATATTATCTAGCACAAATTGGCTAGGGTTTGTAATATAGTTATGATATAATCAAGCATGTATGTCTGGCATGTGAGACTACATGTTGCATATCTATTGTAATTGATTCATTGATAATAATTAAAGTTTTATCTCTCATTTTCTCATTGTTGGCTTATTGTTCTTTCTATTTCTGTTGTGTTGTGTTGGCTGCAAGGATCAGACTAATCTTTTGGGGTTTCTCCATCCTTGGCTCCATCATATTTATATGAGCAAACTATTTTGATCTTAGAATGCGTACCTTTTATTATTTCTTTGGCATGACAGTAACACTTCTTTCAATGTTGAATGACTTTTGTTATTTGCATTTTGACAATATCCTTTTTGTTGAGCGTGACACCGATGTTGGTCACTTAAACATCATTTTTTGTTTATCTTGGATCTATTGTATATTTTTCCCTCTTCAGCGTGGTTCTTTAATAAAAATAACTATCATTCATCTTTGGTCACCTTACTTGCACTATGTCAAATGATTACTATGTTCTTCATGCAATGTATCTTTATACCTCTGATATCTTGAAGTCACTGGGTTGTCCACTATATCCACTTGTACATGATTTGACTATTCTTGCAATTCTATTATATTTAGAAACCTACTCATGAATATCTCTTTTCAATTGCTTAATGTTATTGTATTGTCCTCTATCCATTTTTATATTTCCTTTAAGATAGGAGGTTCTTCTCATGCATGCATGCCTATGAATGAATATCTGTAAGGTGTCATTAATTCTTTTGCTATCTTACCTCCTTGGTAACTATGACTGTTATATGATTATGAATTGTAACAACAATGTTTAGACACAATAGTATTTCTACCATTTGATGTTTGTTGAACATTGTTATTTCTTCCTTATATATTAAAGATCTTTGCATTGCATTAATTGATTGTCTTATTTATGGATATGATATGTAATATGATTTTTCTTTATCATTACATTTAATCTACTATGATCTTGGCACCATCTTGATAGAAATATATACTGCACTTTTCATTATGTAGCTAATACACCTTTCTTTTTATTATTCATATTTTGTTGATCAATACAATGGTATCACAAATAAAGATTGCCTTCATTGTATTGAGCAATCTACTATTTTTTTAATCTACATTTCTTTAGGTCACTCATTTCTTTCTTTGGAAATTTGTTAACCATAATTACATGACTGCATTATCCATGTTTGTCATCTCATCCAAAACATTTATGCAATTTGTAACATCAAATTAGGATGATTTTCTATCATGAGTAACATGTATTTTCTTGATGAGATAACATGTTTGATGTAGAAGATATGCATCCTATTATGATCAACAAATTCTCAATAACAACATGTTAGGATCAACCCTTGTGAGAGCCCATGTTAACCCACATGTTGAAATATGAATGATGTCAATCCAAGAATATCAAATGATGATTATAATACTTGTACCTATAGAATCAAAAAAATTATTAGATAAAAGATGAAGTTATGATCCGTTCTCTTCTAATTCCTTCAATCAGATTTGATGCATTTATGTGAGTAAGTTGTGCATGCAATGATGATATGTAAACATAGAATTGTGACCTCGAACTCTAACAAAAATTTTAACTCCCTTTGTAGATGATGTGATCATGCCAAAGAAATCCAAAGATGTAGCTAGAGATAAAGATGTGATGTTGCCAACAACTAGGGTATTTTTCATTACTTGAAATAATGGGTCCATCTTCATTGTTTACACTTTATCTTTTTGTGCATATATTACTTTTGTAACTGTATCTATTTTTACAGTTATTACCATGGCTTGTGTGGGCTATGTACATTCTTTTGATATATAAAAGAACTGTTAATGGAAACATATGTATAATTTTTTGATGTAATACATTTGCATAAAAATAATGTATTGTTCTTTTATCAACATTTTTTTCTTTCAGCTAAGACACTTAATCTAGAACCAATAAATGTACCTTATATATTAGTTGTAAATATATAACCTTCTCTGCCTGATTGAGATGATAATGATAATTAGGTAACAAGTAGCTCTAGTCTGCTCAACTTGGAGCACTTTCCCTAACAAAGAAAAGAGGTAACATATAAAATTCCACATCGAAAGTGAGATATTTTTACAATCAACCATATGAAACTAAAAATTCCAATACCTATTCATTTAAAATAATTGAAGAACAAGATACCATATTAAAGAAGAGCTTACCAACATTCTAAAATTATCTAGTGAAAGCCCTCTTTTGATTTGAATAATTTTTAAAGTAAAAACAAAAATACCCTTTTTCAATCATCCTAAAGAACAAGAAATGGATAGGAAACTTATTACACTAAAAATTAATCAAATATATTCATCAAGAAACCTTCTAGTAGGGAGTATATACTTTTTATATTAATATAACCTATTTTAGGACAAGGAACCACCAAAAAAATTGGTAAACATAATCCTCAGATGCCAAATTCAGTATCAAGGAATCCAAGTCACAGAAAAATTCAAACCTCCACCCTCCAAACTACCCACCCAAAGAACATGCCCAAAAAAATACTAAAAACCCACCTGACACAAATTAAGAATATGGTATAAGGTCCCCAACATTGATCTCCATGATGTTGTCTTGCTATAGTTTGATCAGCGGATAGGAAAAATCACTCCACCACTATTTGGCCTAAACACCCTTGTTTTCTTCTAACCAAACACCAAAATAGGCTAACCAGCCCGCAACTTGATTACCAACATGTTTTATATGAGAAACTTTAATATATTTGAGGCCTTTAGCCACCCATAGAAAACTTTTCATTATTGCCTCTAGTCTCCATTTCTTCACATCCCCCCTTCCAAGAGCATTGATTATTAATTTTAAATCTCCTTTAATCCATAGCTTCGTCTGCCCCTTCTCCCTCGGTATCATAATTCCCCACATCAAAGCCCTAGCCTTGGCTCTTTTTTTAATTTGCACCAAAATCCATAGAAAAAGCCCCAACAAATTGTTCCTAACTACCCCTAAAGATCCCACCATTGCCAGCACATCTAGGGTTGGATTTAGCAGCACCATCAAAATTAAATTTAATCCATCTTGGACTCGAAGGTGCCCAACCATGATTCTATCTCTTTTAAGAGAAACAAAAATACTATAATATTTTATTTTATCTTATTTATTACTTCTCTACAATAAGAATCATATCCTAATTAGGTTAAACAAATTAGATTTCAAGGGAGGACAAAAAATATGACCTTCTCTTGTAGATTTTAAAAGTTCAAAGATACCTCCAATACCAAACTTAGAAAGGTCAAAGCATTTTTGCGTCCAAAATTTTCTTGGGTCAATCCCCTACCATACATCTTTGAATGATGTATTCATCAATTGATTCCCTTAAAAATTATTAACGAACTCAACCTATAATAAGTCCTCTAAAAGATCCTCCATGACATCATCTCTACTAGGCATTAAAAGAAAGTATGACTAAGTACCTTAATGCCCATGAGGGAAATCCTACGTTAATCAAGGAAATTGACAAGCAAGAAAAAATGTGATAAATAGGAAACAAGAAAAGAAAAATCCATATATTTCACTAAAAAGGGATTGAAGACTAAGAGATGAAAATAGGAATAATGAAAAATATAAGGCCAGAGAGAGAAACATGAAGATAAAAATAGAGGGAAATTTTTCAAATTGCATAGATAGCTCTCACTTGTGATTTTTCTCCTTAGGGAAATCAAGTATCTTAATTTTTAAATTTTACCTCCATGATATTGGCAACTTGACCATGGGTTTCTCTGATAAAAAAATAAGGATGAGACCATGTCAACTAATCCAATGGTTATCACATAACTTATATTAATTATTCTATTAAAAAAATGCACTGGTTCTTATCTAAATATGTCTAATGTGGGAAAAAAATCTGTTGCATATATTTGCAATGACTGCATATCCTTTTTCCTTCATTTATCCTTAAGTGTTAACTTGCATAACCATAGAGTGTATAAACACTTTTAGTATTCTATGCTAATGTTAGGGCCCTCCCATTATTTTTTCTTATAGATTATATTCTATGGACATTTAATCGATGATATCACCAAATTGTATGCCATATAGTTTTACAAATTTCTTAAAAAATTCAAAAGTCAATTTAAAGAGGACTTGACCAAGATACAAATGGAATAAAAAGGATATCAAAATCAACATAGATAAATCTAGATTATCCTTGAAGTAGTATATCTTAAAAGCACATGAGTAATTGCACCTCTTTTTACCATACTACACATAACACTTGAAATAAACCTTTTTCTATATTGCCAAATCATGATTTTGAATAACCATCTCAATACCTTTAGTTTATTAAAAGACCCACTCACTTACTTTTGATTTAGAGTAGAACTTATATTTGTATCTCACTTGTAATTCCATGACATTCCATCACTTGTTCAATGTAAATGATATGGTTGAGGTGTGCCTCAATGTACCATACATGTTTTTTTGTCATATAGTTAAACATATATAAACCATTTTGTAATACTGGATATTGCACATACCCATGTTTTATCAATGATTGATATCAATTGAGTGTCTATAGAATGCATATTATCAAAACAATCAATCAATGATTGTACTTGACCCCCCCCCAAAAAATAAAGAGAATAAAATCAAAAAAATCAATTATTTGATCTATATGATGATTTGTATTATGTTTACATATGTATTGCACATTTAACCTCTAAACATTATAATATTTTGAACATATATTAACCATTTAGGTTCGTCTTTTATATTTATGTTGATTTATTAATTATCAACTCTATTCTAAATTTAATTTGGTATATTGTGTTAATTATGGATAATTTTATATTTTTTTTAATGTCCTATCATACAAGATAATGAAAACAGCCAGTAAATTAGGATTTTGATAAACAAATTTAACCATTTTGACATAACTACGCTAAATTTTCTTATTTCATTGTATAGGAATGATTTTTCTTTTTTTAAAGTTATTTTTTGTCTCATTTCTAACAAGCAAAAGGAATCATCACTAAAAGTTCTTCAAAATTGAAATTATTACAAAATGTGTCTTCAATTAGGGGAAGAGCACCAATACCTACACACCCAAACTTCATACATATATAGAGCCTAAATCATACGTCATTTTTTGGTGATTTTTTGTTGTTGTGTTCATATGCAAGTCGAGACCTTGGCTTCTCAGTATTAATGAAACTCCATGTAGAGATTGTTGAATGTTGAAGGGTCAAAAAGTGGCCTTTTTAAAATGTCACACAAAATATGCCACCTTTGCACCATTAACCGTTCACCAAATAAAGAAAAATAATAATCTCCTAATTGTAAAACACAAAAAAACTTAATTAAATAAAAAAAAAATTATAAAACAAATCAATTGTCGGACTGCTATCATTGACCAGTTTAGCATTACAATGGGATTTTCATAAAATCATTCAACACCTTTCCTACATTGTTCAACATTTAATTAAAATCATTCATCACCTTCCAAAAATCATTTAACATCCTATTAAAATCATTCAAGTCCATGTTCCTAAACACACAAGCACCTATAACCACATGGGGAATGACACATTGATAATATTTTTGGGGCTAGCGCCTGCCAACCCCAAAGCCCTAAAATGTTTAATTTTTTTTATTGTTTTTACATTTGTTTTCTTCTCGACATTATTTTCTGCTTCTCGCAAATGGTTTTCTGTACCATCACTTCTCTCTGAGTCGTAAAGGGTTTCCCTACACCTTTAGGTAGCACCTCTGCTCCAATTTAACCTTTCAATGTGGTTGTAAATATTTCTTATACTCCTTCCCAGTCAATACTTGATGTTTTCTTTAATCATTTATGTGTATGCCATTGAGGGTTTCAATTTGATATATTTTTTCTGCATTTATCTGTATGGTTTCAAGGGTTTGAGTCATTTGATTTATTTCTCTATGTAATGTGAAATTTAATGTGTTTGTATTATTATCTAATTTATTTTTTGATTATTTTATTTGTTTGTTGTCAAGGGTTTGAGTAAGATGTTTTCTTTCATCATTTCTCTGTATATCGTCGAGGGTTTGAGTCATTTTATTTCTTTCGCTATATCATCTGAAATGTACTTTGTTTACATTATTATTTGATGTAGTCTTTCATCACTTATATCTCTATTGTCCATAGGTTTATTTTGATGTATCTTTCCATCATTTATCTATATGTTGTTTAGGATTTGATTCTTTTTATTTATTCTCCTTTATAATATAAAATATAATGTGTTTGTATTATTATTTAATATATTTTTCATCATTTATCTATATGTCATGAAGGGTTTGACCAAGATGTATTCTTTCATCATTTGTTTGTATGTCATAGAGTGTTTGAGTCATTTTATTTCTTTCGTAATTTCATATGAAATGTAGTTGTTTGCATTATTGTTTGATGTACTCTTTCATTGTTTATCTATTTTTTGTCTAATGTTTGAGTTTGATGCATTTTTTCATCATTTCCATGTATGTTGTCGAGGGTTTGAGTACATAGTTTTTATGTAGTGCTTCTCCTCAAATTTAAACCTTCCATTTTACTATTAACATTGCTTCTACTCATTCGTAGTTGCAGTTTGATGTATTTTTCATTATATATTTGTATGTTGTTGATGGTTTTAGTCATTCAATTGTGAGTTTCCAATTTTTTTCTCATAAAATGTAAACAGTTTACATTATTAATCATTATCACTATATTTTCAAACAATAAATAAAATGGGTGTACATTATAATTGGGTATTTAGAATCTCTGGTCTTTTTATTATTAAATGTATAAGGTATACACTATAATTAGGAATCTGTGATATTGCAATCATGAAATGTAATCAATGTGTATTATTATTGGGTATCTATAAGTTTTTATTTATTAAATTTAGTGGGTTGATATTATCATTCTAAATCTCTGGTATTTTATCATTAAATCTTAATATATATGTATATGTATGTGTACACACATGTATGAATGTGTTTGTATTTACATATAGATATAGATATACATATACATATACATATACATATACATTTGTTGGAATTGTTTCTATTAGAGGTGTTGACCTTCATGTTTTGTCATTGATGTCAACATATGTATTAGTTGGTTTCATCTAAAGTCTGAGAAAGACTAGTTATCATTGGTACAAGAAATAATGATAGTAGTGTACGGACACTATATAGGATTTCAGAGTATGGGAGCATGAAGATGTATACAAGGAGGTGTTTGAATTGGATTTTTTTTGGAGTTTTTGGCATTCATGTTTTTCCATTAATGTCAACATATGCTCATTTGAAGTCTCAGTTAGACTGGTTGTCTTAGGCACAGGCGAGATTGACAATCATGTGCGGACACTATACGAACTACCAGAGGATGTGAGCACAAAAATGTATTAAGGGACAAGTTGGGATCTTATACTAAGGTCACTTGAGTTTATGTTTCTATTTACATTTGAGTTACAACAGTTTTGGTGAATACTATTTGCAGAACAGTGACAAAGAATTGTGACAATGTTAGTTTGTGAGTTTTGTGGATAACTTGGGTGCGAGAACATTTCATGTTATGAAAGCTTGGATAATTTTAGGAAACATGTTGAGAATTTTTTTTTATGAATCTTGGGTTGCAATTCTCTTTGTGATGTCAGCTATGGCATGTATTCTAAAGAAGACCTATTTGGGGCCGACTTCAGAGATGTAGAGTGTATTATGGATGGCGGGTGTTGATTGCAGATTTGGATTGTACTTGATGATTTGTAATTGATGTTTACTTGTTCAAGGTACCATGTGTAACTAATCAAGTAGTTATGTAATTTTTTGTGCAGTGGGGAAGTCTTAATTTTCTGACCTAATTGCTTATTTTAAACTTGTATAAAGGAGAATTTCTTTCTTGATTAGGAGTGTAGAAGCTATGAGTTTGTATTTGAGAAGTATTCTTGATGTAGAGAAAAAGATAGTTATTGACGAACTTCATTGGAACTGTCTAAGAATTTTTTTTTCTATCAGTCAGTTCATTGAATATTATATCTTTGTATATCTGTATCTCAGATAGTGAGTCCTAAAGGTTTATTTAACCCTCTTTAGGCATTAATCCTGGGAAGTGAGCTTGTTGTTTCTGTTGACTCCTAACAGGGTCTTTCCTTTAACAGGGACTATGTGTTGTATTTAATAATAAGCTCCTAACATGGCTAAATCTCCTAACATGGCTAAATCTCCTAACATGGATACTATACTTTTTAGTGCATTATTTTTGGGTGATAATTCCCACTGGGGTTTTCCCATTAACAAGGTTTCCTCAAAACCAAATAATTATGTCATGGTGTTGATATTATTGTGTTCAATATTCCATTTATAATTTGGTTTTTAAAGTTAAAATTTATGGCATACAACTGATCCCCCCCTCATTTATATTGGTGATCTATTAGTAACAATTTGAGGTGATCCTGAAGATGGCATTCTATAGAAAAGAAATTCTAAAGTTTGATGCTAAAAACTATGAAAATTGGAAGAACAAGATGAGAAATCATTTGTTGTTTTTGGGAATTGACTACTGGATGATTACAAACAAAGATGATTCGGTCAAAACTGAAGGTGAATTAGATAAAGCTATTGATGACGAAAATAATTTTTTTTCTTATAACATGGTTTACAGAGAAGCACTAATTAGTGCGCTCTCTGAAGATGAATTCATAGAGGTTAAAGATTTGGATTCTGCACATAAATTTTGGTAAATATTAGAGGCTCTATATGAAGGAGATAAGTTTAAACTGTAAATACTAAGTAGGAAAAGTTACAAAATTGGAAGAAAAAGATGGAAATCGTGAAAGTGAGAGATGATTATAATGTTAGAGCATATGTATAGAGGGTTACTAGATTTGTAATAGGCATTAGAAACACTAGAGGCACCTACTATGAAGAAGAAGTGATCGCAAATATTCTTATATCTTTGACACCTGTTTACAAAACTAAAGTACAAGCTATAGAGGAGATCATACCTTTTACGATGAACTTCAATAGAGAGATATTGATTGTGAAATTAACTACCTTTGAGGACACAAAGCTAGGAGATTCATTACCTAAGGTTGAATCAACATTCAAAGCGACTATGCATAGCAATGAAAAGCCTTTATTATATCTTGTGACCACAAGCAAAAGTGACTTGCGAGAAGAGCTTCATGAATATGCTAATGATTAGGAAAAGATACATGAAGAAGAAAGGAAGTTAGATGAAATTGTGGCCCTGATCACAAGAAGAGAAAAGAGAGGCAAGGGTAAGTTTGAAGGAAAGTTTCCTCTAAAATGTTTTTCATGCAATAAGATAGGTCATTTTGCATCTAGATGTCCTACAAGGGTTCCTAAACATAAATCTAAGTTTATTAACCTAATTGCTCCAAGGATAAGGAATGTTAATATGCTAGAGAAGGTGTGTTTGATGATGATGTTGTGGACTATAATGAAATTGGATTTATTGTTATTAAAGATGATGAACCTATTCATGAAGAGAAAACCCTAGTTTCACATGTTGAAAAGAAATTTGAATAGATCATAGAGAGTGGTTATTCACATGATATGTTTGGTGATAGAAACAAGTTTGTTCAACTAAATAAATATGATCATGGTGTAGTCAGATGTTGTGACAATATTCCTAAGTTTATCATTGGAGTGGAATTAACTTCTCTTGATAGTAACACTAATGTTGATGATGTATTGCTTGTTGATGAACTTAAGCATAACATGTTGAGTGTTGGACAACTTGTAGACAAGGGTTATGATTTGAAGTTTAATGATGGTAAATGTTCTATTAGAAGTTAGACATGAGATTTGATTCCATCGAGTAATAAGTCAAGAGGTAATGTATTTGAGTTGAATACTACAAAAGTTTCTTATTTTGTTGTGAAGGTTGGTGATAGTTAATAATGGCATAGAAGATTCTTTCATATAAATTTTGATAACATTGTGAAAGAAAGTATTATAAATATTGTTAGAGATCTAACGAAGATTATGAAACCTTCTAACACTATGTGTAGATAATGTGTGATGGGGAAAAAAACTAGAAGCAATTTTAAAAGAAAATATTACTCAGCAAAAGGAAGTTGGATCTGGTGCATACAGATCTGTGTGCTCCTACAAGAACAAGACCTTACTATGGTGAAAGGTATTTCATACCTTTTTTTGATGAATTTTCTAGGATGATGTGGATTGCATTTCTTAGAGACAAATCTGAGGCTTTTGATAAATTCAAGATTTTCAAAGAAAAAGTAGAGATGAATCTTGGACTAAATCAATATAGGAAGAATTGGAACAGATAAAGAAAACTAACACTTGGGAATTGGTTCCTAGACTTAAGGATAAGAATGTTATAGGGACTAAATGAGTTTTTAGAAAAAAAATCAATGAAGAAGGAATGGTTGTAAGGAATAAGACAAGACTGGTTTGTAAAGGCTACTCGCAAAAAGAATGCATAAACTTTGAAGAAATTTTTTCTCATGTTTCTAGGATTGATGCAGTGAGATTATTTCTTGCTTATGTTGCACACAAAAACTTTAAAATGTATAAGATGGATGTAAATTTGCATTTCTGAAAGGAGATATAGAGGAGAAAGTGTATATTGAGAAGCCTAATGGATTTCCTTTGACAGATGATGAGGACATGGTTTTGAAATTGAAGAAGGCTTTGTATGGACTGAAACAAGCACCTAGAGCATGGTATGCTAGACTGGACAGTTATTTACGTCATCTTGGTTACAAAAAAGGTAATGCAGAATGTAATTCAAGTACTTAAGAACTATTGAAGAAGGAATATTAATAGTTGAAGTTTTTGTATATGATATCATTTTTGGAGGTTATGGTAAAATGAGTAAGAAATTCTCTAAGGAAATGGAAAATGAATTTGAGGTGTTGATGATTGGTGAAATGAAATTTTTTCTTAGGTTCCAAATTAATAAGAATGGGAATGGTATTTTTATTTTTCAAACCAAGTATCTTAAGGAAATGTTGAAAAAGTTTTGAATGGAAGAGTATAAACCTATGGTCACTAGCTACAAGGTTACTACTACTAATGAATCTCATAGTGTTTTTCAAACCAAGTACAGATCCATGATTGGAGGCTCACAATATCTAACTCACACTAGACCAGATATTGCTAATGAAGTTGGAATTGTGGAAAAATATCAAGAAGATCCTAAAGAGACTCATCTTTCTCTAGCAAAGAGAATATTTAGATATCTGAAAGAAACACTAGAATATGGCTTATGGTATGAAAAATATGATAATTTTGTTTTACATGTTTATATTGATGTTGATTGGGAAGGAAGTGTTGATAAAAAAAATAGTACAAGTGGTGGCACATTTTTTTCTTGGGAAAAGGTTGGTTTCTTAGTTAAGTAAGAAGCAATATTGTATAGCTCAAACTACTATTGAATCAGATTATGTTTCTTCTACTATAAATTGCATACAAATTGTTTGGATGAAGCAGATGTTGAAGGACATTGGGATAAATTTTGAAGAGGAAATAGTTATTCATTATGATAACACTAGAATAGTGAATATGTCAAAGAATCCAATCATGCATTCAATGAATAAACATATTTCAATTAAGTATCATTTCTTGAGAGACAAGGTTGCAGAGAAGGGGATTAGATTAGAGTATATCAGCAAAAAGGAACAAATAACATATATATTTACAAAACCTTTTCCAAAGGACACCTTTGAGTATCTCAGAGGAATGCTTAGGGTGAGATCCCCTCCTTGTGAGAACTAATTGATGCAGAAATGCATCAGTCCAAAGGATTTTAGAGTTATACATTTTTTGGACTTGATGTATGAATCCACTCCTAAGGGGGAGCGATTGTATGAACAAAATAGAAAACATTTGGGTGTTTGAGCACCTAATTGTTGCAGGCATGAATATTTGAAAAAGCTACACCTTACAGAGGAAACATGATTAGAGATAGAGTTATGGCACCCTTTTACATTGATGTGAAAGGGGGAGAGTTTCGGTGAAGAGAGTCAGTGGAAAATCCCTACTGTTATAGGGAGAGTTGTGAAGAGGATATTGTGAAGATTGTATTAAGAGTGGTACTTTTGGATTGATGGATTTTATCATGTATTTCTATCAATGCCAAAGGGGGTGATTGTTGGAGTTGGATTCTATTGGAGTTGTTGGCATCCGTATTTTGTCATTGATGTCAACATATGATCTATTGAATTCTCAATCATACTAGTTGTGTCAAGCACAGGAAAGACTGAAAAGCGTGTACAGACACTATATGGACTACAAGAGGATGTAAGCATAGATTTAATTATGGGAAAATTTGGGATCTTATATCTAAGGTCGCTTGCGTTTATGTTTATGTTTGTTTGAGTTACAATGGTTTTGGTGAAGGTGTGAGCATATTTCATGTTCTACGAGCTTGGGGAATGCCAGGAAACATGTTGAGGCATGTTTGTTACTATTCTTGGGTGGCAAGACTCTTGGTGATGTCAATTGTAGCATGTGTTCTGGAGAAGACCTATTTAGGGTTGACTTCATAGATATAGCGTGTATTATGGATGGCGAGTGTGGATTTCAAATGTTCGATTATGTTTTATGATTTTTAATTGATGTTTACTTGTTCAAGATAGTGTGTCTATCTTAGCAAGGAGTTATCTAATTCTTTGTGCATTGGGGAATTCTTAATTGGACAACCCAATTTTTTACTGTAAAATTATATAAAAGAGAGTTGTTTTCTTGTTTAGGAGTGTGGACAGTGAAGTGCAGAAGTTGCAAGCTTTTATTTGAGAAGTGTGATGGATGTAGAGCAAAGATAGTGATTGATGAAGTTCATTGGAACTATTTAAGGAAAGTTGTTTCTATTAGTCAGTTCACTGGATATTATATCTTTGTCTATTTTTATCTCAGATAGTGAGTCCTGAAGGTGGATTTAACCTTCTTTAGGAAGTGAGCCTGTTGTTTCTCTTAACTCCTAATAGGGTACGTCCTTTAACAAGGACTGTGTACTGTATGTAATAATCATCTCCTAATAGGGCTCAATCTCCTAATGGGGATACCATATATTGAGTGCATTATTTTTTGGTGTTAATTCCCTACAGGTTTTTTCCCTTAACAAGGTTTCCTCGACAACAATTGGTTTTTTCATGGTGTTTATATTATTGTGTTCAATATTGCATTTATAATTTAGTTTTTAAAGTAAAATTATATGGCATACAACTAATTCTCCCCCCGTCCTCAGTTGTATTGGTAATCTATTATTGCTAATAGGAGGAGCAATGATCTTATATCTAAGATCGCTTGGATTGATCTTACTATTGGAATAAGTTATACTTTTTTTGGTGAAGAGTGGCTACAAAATAGTGACAAAGGATTGTGATAGAGTTGGCCTCTGAGTTTTGGAGATAATGTAGATGTGAGCACGATTTATGATTTGTGAGATTAAGGCATGGTAGAAGACATGTTGGAGAATGTTACTTGTGATTCTTTGGTCGCTGAGTTCTTAGTGACATCAACTGAAGCATGTTATCCTATAAAGATCTATTTGTGGCCAACTATAGAGATGTAACATGTTTAGAGGATGATGAGAATGAAGTACAGATCTTGGAGTATAATTTTTGAGTTGCAAGTGATGTTTACTTGTGTAAGGTACACTATGTATCTTAGCAAGGGTCTATATAATTGTGTGTGTTGGGGAAGTCTTAACATGACAACCTAATTTTTTATTGTAAACTTGTATAAAGGAGAGTTGTATCTTGGTCAGGTAGTATGGTAGTGTGTAAAGGAAGTTGCGAGCTTTTAATTTTGAGCTATGTTGGATTTAGAATAGAGATATTGATTATGATGAACTTCATTGGAACTATTTAGGCAAATCACGTTGCTATCAGTCACTTCACTGGTTATTGTATATCTCTCTATATGCATTTTAGATAGTGAGTCCAGAAGGTGTATTTAACCTTCTCATTTGGGCAGTGTGCCCGGAAAGTGAGCCTCTTGTTTGTCTTGACTCCTAACAAGGTTTTTTCTTTAACAAGGACTGTGTACTAAATGTAATAATCAACTTCTAATAGAGATAAATATCATAATAGGGATACTATACTTTCAGTACAATATTTGTGGGTGCTAATTCCAACTAAGATTTTTCCCTTAACAGGGTTTCCTTGACAACAATTACTTGTGTTATGGTGTTGTATTCGATGTGTTAAAACTTGTATTGATTAATTAGTTTAAAAAGTTTAAAGTTTAATTATTTGGCACAAAATTTATTTACCCCCCCCCCCCACCCCCCCTCTCAGTTGTGATGGTAGGTTATTATTACTAAAAATTAGTATCAGAGCTTGTGGTCCTTTGAGAGAAAGCTTAATAGTTTGTGGTGATCCTAAAGATGACATTCTATAGGAAGGAGAGTCAAAAATTTGATACTGAAATTTTTAAAGTTGAAAGAACAAGATGATAACTCACCTACTCTACTTAGGGATTGAATACTAGATCATTACTAAGAGAGATGACCAGATCAAGCCTAAAGATGAATTAGGTAAAGCTAATGAATATAAAAAGAAGTTATTTAGTTGTAATATGGTTGCAAGAGAATCATTGATCAGTGCACTTTCTGAGGGTGAATTCATAGAGGTTAAAGACCTAGATTCTGCACATAAAATATGGACAAGACTTGAGGCACTACATGAAGGAGATAAGTTTACCAAGCAGGCGAAGTTGCAAAATTGGAAGACTAAGATGGAGAGTTTAAGAATGGAAGATGATGAGAATGATAAAACATATTTACAGAGGGTTACAAAGGTTTTTACATGGATTAAAATCTCTAGAGGCACATATACTTAAGAAGAAGTCATCGCAAAGATTCTCAGATCCTTGACACCTATCCACAAAACTTAATTGCAAGCGATAGAAGAGATCATACCTTTTTCAATGAACACCAACAAAGGGGTATTGATTGCTAAGTTTACCACCTTTGAGGCCATATATATGGGAGATACATTACCTAAGGTGTAATCTACATTCAAGGTGACTTTGCACAATGAGAAAAAGACTTTATCGAGTCTTGGGAGCACCATCAGAGGTAACACGTATGAAGAACTTGGTGAATATATTGATGATTGGAAAAATTTATCAAGTCTTGGGAGCACCATCAGAGGTAACACGTATGAAGAACTTGGTGAATATATTGATGATTGGAAAAAGATAGTAGGAGAGGAGAGGAAACTGTATGAACTTATGGCTTTGATCACAACAAGAGAAAAGATATTTAAGGGTAAATTTGAAGGGAAGTTAACCATGAAGTGTTTTTCATGTAATAAGATTGGTCATTTTGCATCTAGATGTCCCACAAGGGTTTCCAAGAATAAACCTAAGTTTTATAGACCAGATTATTCTAAAGGTAAGGAATTTTATTATTATAGTGAAGGTGTGTCTAATGACGATGTTGTGGATTATGATGAAATTGGATTTGTTTACATTAAGGATGATGAGCCTATTCAAGAAGAAAGAGCCCTAGTTTCTCATGTTGAAAATTAATCTGAATGGGTCATAGACAATGGTTGTTCACATCTGTGTGACTGGTAATAAAGTAAGTTTGTTCAGATAAATAAATATGATGGTGGTGTAGTTAGATATGGTGATAACACTCAAAAATTGATCATTGGAGTAGGCTCAATTTCTCTTGATGGTAAAACTAATACTGATAATGTATTTCTTGTTGATGGACTTAAACACAACTTGTTGAGTGTTGGACAACTTGTAAACAAGGGCTATCATTTGAATTTCAATGATGGGAAATTTACTATCAGAAGTTAGTCAGGAGATTTTATTGCATCGGGAATAAAGTCAAGAGGTAATGTGTTTGAATTGAATACTACAAAGGCTACTTGTCTTATTGTCAATGTTCATGACAATTGGTTATGGCATAGAAGATCTCTCTAATATAAATTTTGATAACTGTTATACACTGAATTTGCGCCTCTGATCTCAAGCTCTCTTGGTCTTGATAATCTAGTATAACAAGGGAATCATCTCAAGGTTGTGGGACCTTATGCTAACCGATATGAGACCTCCAGATTCTAGGCTGGTTCCTCATGGATAATCACCTTAATTTGCTTCTAAACAGAAAAGTAAACTTTTGAGGGAAAGGGATAGAAGGATTGCATGAAAGGGAAATGACTGAAAGAAAATTACCTACTAGGTGATGCACCAAAATTAGGGCTTGGATCTCAGTGTAGAGGAATGGAACTAATGGAAGAACCAGGTCAAATAAGTTACAACTCACTAGATAGGCTTGCATAAGTATTTCATAGGAAGGCCTGAACAAAAGACTCGATCTATGACCTGCAAACAAACATCCTTCTCTTCAACCAGGTGTAGGAATGAGACAAGACTGCTAG